>JARFIW010000412.1:2327500-2508855 GCA_036346225.1 Platerodrilus igneus
CGCCGCAGAGATCATTATCATAATTAAAACAAGTATACTGTACTTAAGGTCTTTCTTAACACGCCACTTATACTATATTTATTACTAATTTAACTGCGCGCAAAAGCGCACTGTTAATTTAATTGCACAAGCACTAATGGTTCTATATTTTAATGTGTATAGACATTAAGCGTATTTATTTTAACAATTCAATGATTATTTACTTCATATCACTTGCGGATTAATAATTAGACTAAATTCCATGTCTGGTCGTACAGCTACAGCTACATATATTAAATACGTTTTTAGAACGTACGAGATCATACTCGAATACACCCTTGTAGCTGTCAATCAATCCATGTTCGATTAATGGATTCCTTACATTACGAGACAGTCGGACGTCATTGTTACAAGGTTTCTATATTATCGTTTGACTATGTGAAAAAGAAACTTTGGCAGCCATAATGTATCAAAAGAGGTCTGCTAGTTTTAAAATAGGCTTTAATTGTGATAATTTCTGGGAGATTGTTTGTCAATTTCTGAAGAAGCTTTAATTCTTTGGTAAGAAATTTTGTTTAAATCTGTAGTTTATAGTATTGCTTTGATGTATAGATAATAAATTTGGTTTAAATCATATATAATTTTTGGTTCTGCATGCCTTAATAATTTTATTTATATTCTAATTTATATTCAAGTAAACCGCACTTTAAAAACAATATTGATTATAGGAACGATTTTGACAGTACTGACCGTTTTTCATAAAAAACCTGCCTAGAATTGAGTCGAATTTTTGACATAATTGTTGCCGGTGTTGAGAGAAGCTTTCATAAATTTAAAATATTAAAACCTTAATTAAGCTCTACTATGAAACAGGATAGATTGAGTAGATAAAATACGTAACAGTGGCGGTTCGTGATCTTAAGCACAGACGGAGAAAAGTTAAGTAAAACTCGTGTCTCAATATTAAGCAAAAAATACTAGTAGAATTCACAGATTAATTTTTTAATTTCTTAAAAATAAGATATATTCTTCTATTCTTTATACTTACAAACTTGTCGATGATGTCATGCTAAAATGGCCCTGTTAGTTCATTTAAAAGTTCTTTTTCAATTGAATTTTCTGCCAAATTTGATAGTCTGTCTTCTGTCTTTGTATTTTGTAAATACGTTTTAATTCTTTACAAACAAGAATAATTTCTTTCTGCGGACACACTAGTTGATGGAATGGTCATTATCAAGCACAATAACTTGCACGAATCTTTAAAAATATTTCTGTTTTCTGTTAAAAATTCAATTAAATTATTGTAGTTCACATCTTTGTGTTGTTCATGCGCATAATTTAATTGCAGTTAATTTTTCAAGCATTGCATGTCCTAGAATAAGTTTGGATAACATAGTTTCAAATTACTTACAACTTCTGTGGGATTATTTTTGTTATGGCAAACCAACTGTGTAATGTCCATTAGTGTCAAAAAATAATGCTTTCCATATCTTGAAAACGAGTGTTAATATGAAGAGAAATAGTGTCGGCGATTTTGTAATACAAAATTTTATATTTTTCAAAACTTCGGTCGGCGTGAGATTTATTTTTCTCTGCCGCTCGCGATATTTTGTCGGAACTGCAGTTTCTAAAAGTCGCATCTCTCATCTTTGTTTATTAATATATGCGTATTTTAATATTTGATATGCAAAAGTAAATGTCTAATGACTTTTTCTGCAGCATATCAATCATGCCAAAAACTGTAAAAATGCAAATTCAAAGTCATTCATTTCGTTCAGCAAACCATCACTCTACCTAATAGAATTTTGATCAGAAGTTTCATTGTTTATAATATAAGTAAAATTTTTTTTTGTAGAATCCCATTCATTACTTATTAGTGTAAGAACATTAGAGTTTGATATCCACCGTACATTGGCAGAAGCGGGTATTAGGCGTCCACATGCGTTCGTTTTGCTGAATGGTGGAAAAACAGGCAAACCATTAACAGTTGCAAAAAGTACGCGGCATTTTGAAATGTATGCGTGTGACTAATATGTCCAAGGTCCTGGGTTCGAATCTCGAGACAGTCTACTTGAAAAATGTTAGGTGAGCATTTTTCACAAAAATACGCCATCGTTAGGATGAGATGTAAAATGTAAGTCTTGTGTGTGGGTGTTGTCAGGTACGTTAAAAATCAATAACTAGATTGTAACAGTAAGGGTTCGGCAAAATTCAAAATTTTCAGGTAGAAAAACTTGCTTCTTGGCCATTGTAGTACCTTTGGCTGGAGCATTGGAAAAATATCAAATGTAGGGGCATTTTGAAATGCTGCTGCAGCATTGTTGTAATACTAAATTTAAACAATGTGCTAAGCAGCGAACAAAAATTGCCTGTGGTGTTACTTCTTTAATCTTTGCCTTGAGACCATTTAATTGCCCAGACATCTCGCTTGGCGCATCAAAGCACTGGGCAAGCAGTTTCGACTTATAGTTAATCTGTCGTACTTTCCCCAACATCATAAAATCCTACAAATCATTTCATCAATTTTTTTGCAGGAATAATGTACCTATTTCTAATATAACTGAGATTTTTGTGCAATACCTGTGGAATCGCCTACTTGAATGGAAAAAAAGTTAATGCTGTTGATTTCGTTTTTAACGTTCTCATTAATATATTGAGAAATATAATTAATCAGTTCGTTTTGTATAGTTTTAGAACTTCCGGCAAAAACGGATGCCATTGTTTAATAATGTTTTTGAATATCTGCTTAAGGTATCCTCAATGCTGCTTAATTTTTTTAATTTAACAATACCTAAAGCATTACGATGTTTGTGAAAAGCGCTAGTCGCATTGCGAAAATCATTAAAACCTATCTTATTTCAAGCACATGGTATAACACTAATTACTAAGCACGACAAACAAAAAAGTTGACTTAAATACTAACTATCACACAAACACTCATATCCCGAATACCACGATTTCTTAAAGCTTCTGGTATATTCCATTTCCTTAATTTTTATAATCTTATTTAGACTTAACAGAGGATAGGTCTTCTACAACTAAAGGAGTCCTTCTGTCATCGCTTTCCATCTAGAAGAAGCCGTTTTAAATAAAATATGCACTACATCAGTTATAGGATTCGTTATCAAACAAATAGTTACATAGTCAGTAGTCACAGATTGACTAACTAGCAAAGCAAACAATATCAGATTATCAGCATAAATACACTTAAAATGAACCACACAAAACCCTAACGGGACGAGAAGAATACGAGTCCGCTAACGCTTCATTTACTAATCGCGCAGTTACTGGAGTACCTAGAGAATTTAAAAGTCATACATGCCATTGTTATAGCAACAATACTAAAGTTGCAGAAGCATGAATAGATACTTAAAAGCATCTTCATGGTGTGTTCATTACTCAAAACCGTTCCGCTATGGATGGAAAAATAGTGAAGTATACGTAAAGTGAATGTATATTGGCAATATATATATATATATATATATATATATATATATATATATATATATAGAGGCGTTGAAGAAACTGAATTAAATTGTTGTTATATACATTGTTACGGTAATCCGTGCGGACAAGGAAGAAAGTAGTAAAGCAAACAAAGAAAATAGTCAGCATCGAGTGACGCAACAAAAAATAGAAAATCGAAAGAATTAACGCCGTTCTAGCTAAAACTTCGTAGAGTAGGGTGAGTCACATAGAAAAAAAATGAGACTTCAAGAAAGAAAATCTATTTACAGATCCTTAAGAAATCAACCTGTTATAAAGGGAAAAGCAATTCACATAGAAATCAACATTTGTCCAGTGTATCTCGAAGGATTTACATGCTGCAAAGTCTTCGCAAAAATAATTAATACCCTTCTTTAATTACTTTTACCTAATTTGGTACCCCAATTCTAATATTTATATATGACAGAAATTAAAAAATATAGTGAATGGTTTTCAGTCACTACTCTCCACCCTAATATTTACATAATACGGCAATTAAAATAGTCATATATACCTTATTTACACATAGTCCACAAATAGTGCTTGATAAGTAATTTAAAAAAAAATTGTAATGGTAAATTACAATAGTCGCTACGAGCCGAAATGCATTTCCCTCGCAGTTAAAAAAAGTATTTGGAAAACACCACGCTTTAACATAGTGTACGCTAAATTTTATAAAGTTAGAAAACTATGCCTATAATTGATACCCAAACAAGAAAAGCTGCCTTTATTAGCATATTCCTACAGTTTGAGTGAAGTAGGTTTAATTTTAATACCGTTGTGCCTTTGTTTGTGCGATGAGCAACCAGACGCAGAAAAGAAGTAGAAATTTTAGCTTGACCAGACGTTCCGTTGCGGCCCACCAACTGGTTATAGTCAATATTTGCGGGATCATATGGCACAACATACCAAATTTTTCTCCTGAAAATCCAAGTGAATTAAATTCAGAAGAAGTAAAGGCGAACAGAGTAACTGTTCACTTTCATGTTACGTACCGATGGGTTGAATTAGTTGAACGTTAATTAGGGCCAATTGCAATACGTAATTTTGTTGTTGAAAAATTCCATATCTCAAAGAAACAACTTCGTACAAACTAATTATCGAATCCCGTGATATAGATCCATTAGTTCGAAATCTATGTTAATATATAGGCGAATTTCCATAAAATATCTCTTACTTCGGACAGTTACAAATTATTAGATAGATCTGAAATAAAAGCTGGACAACGAATAATTCAATATGCCACATTAGAAAACTCAAAACCGACAACAACTGTTAATGGGAAAACCATTTGATAATTTCTATTCTGTTGCACTGTATGTTGTTTTTCAAGAAATATCTATATATAGATAAATAAACTGGTAAATTCGAATTGAATCGCACTCGCTAATTACACACGTAGAAATCTCGTTTTACAAAATATTTAAAATTGTAATTGAATAATAAAAATTCTACGGGATGATATACTGGTTAAATTGAAAGGGAGTCGGACTTGCTAGTAAACATGAAAAATAACCGCGGAAAACAGTACTGGATATGAAATTTTAAATTAAGTATGAGCCAAATTATTTAGTTACAGAGACGAAATGTAACAACATATTATTTGCAGTTCCATTGAATTTTGATTATATATGGAAAACCATATTTTTAAGGATAGTAGGCTGAAAGCTGCTCTAGACAAAGTAAAACTCTGAATACTATAATTTATTACAACATACATACTGTTTCTTGATAGCATCTTTCTTTATTGATAGTAGTGATCTGGCCAGTAGCTTTATTTGTTGATTTTGCAATATATACATCGAACTGAATGTGAATGTCTGATTGATAATAATAATTAGAAGTTTTGTTGTTGCTCATATATAGGAAAGAAATTCCAATCCTGTAAAGTCATTTTTATGTGTTTTAAAGTTTCTAAATCTAGGTGAAGCAACGTTTCATATGCCTCAACCGAACATCCGTCACTGGTATGTGATAAACTTGATTTGAAACATATTATTGAAGATATTGCGGAAATGAAAGTTAGAAAAAATGCATTTGCAATTTCAAGAATATTGCTTTTAGTTTTTGCTTCAATTTTTTAAAATGTTTAATGTATTTAATGTATTTAATGTATTTAGAAAATAAGTAGGCGAATAACTAAACACTTATTTTGTTATAAACACGATGTCATTTCTTTGTTATTTTATTATTATTTCGTTGTAAATTCAGTTGTTTTATATTTTTATATAATAGCCATGCAGAATTTTATACTTTTTGTTGTTCTTTTCTTATTTTAGAAAATAAAATTTACATTTCTAAAATCATATTTTTGTTTAAAGTAAGAAAAACCCAAAACTGTATATCCGCAAAGTTTATTTTTCAAAACCATTATAATTTAACACCAATTTACGATGGTTTGCTTGAAATTAAAAAATGTTGACCTGCGACGCATTTTGAAGCACGGGAAATATTCATCGTGCCACTTAGTTCAATATTGGTTCTATTCAGATTGAAATAAATATCGAGGTTGTTAAATAAAAACAATACTTCTCGAATTCTCAAAGGTGTTCGGATTTTGCAAACTTTTCTTTTAAACAAGGGAATGTCTAGAGTAAATAAAGTTGTACAACGTGCATTTATATTAAAAAATTGTAGCTCTATCGACTAGCAAACCATTATCAGACGAGCCTAATAAATAGCGTTAAAAAGAAATTTAGAATTAAAATAAATAGAAGATATAACTGCTTACTAACTGGTAACAGATTAATAAAGTTTGTTACACAGAGTGTTTGCGGTTTTGTGATTTTATTTTTAAGGGGTAATTAACGACCTTAAAAGTAGGAGATTAAATCTAAAATCCCCTACAAAAGTTGCATCATACGAGATATATAATTTTTTAACAATTTATCAATTAACAAGTTTTAACGATTGACATTTTATATTATTTACAACAATTGTTGGAAGTTATCGGCCTGCTTTTGAACGCAAACTCTCGCTCCACGTATCCAAACATCGGCACAACTTTCAAGTCATGGCCCTGCCGTTAAATTGTTGTCGCAGCTGCTGCGGTTCAAAAAATCTTCCAAGTTAAGTATTTCATTGATGTATACCATACCCTTCATAAAGTTCTATAAATAAAATCTAGGGGCGTCATATGGGACGACTGTGGTGATCATGGAAGAGGACCACCTCGACTAATAAACTTTTTTTCAAATGCAATATTCGGATGCTGAGGAACTTTACGGAGCCCTCTTGTAAAAACCACATTTTTGACATCCATGCAAATAAACCTCTTTTAATAGTTCTCGCAAATGTTTTTAAAAAAATAAATAAATATATCCAGTTATTCGAGGTGGAAGCACGAACGGGCCAATAAGTTGCTCTTTGACAAGTCCGACTCAAGCGTTTATCGAAAATCTGTGCTGGAAGTGATTGCGACGAACAACGTGTGGAGTTTCTTCCGTCCATGTATGAGTATTACTACTTATTTATACCGTTAGGTGTAAAATTTGCTTCAACAGTTGACAATACAAAGAAAAAAAAGTTTGGAATTTAAGCATGTTTTTCTAGAAGTCATCTGTAAAATTATTAACGAAGAGGATGATCATCAGGTTGTAAAGTTTAGACTTTTTGTAAATGAAAGTGGTACAATTGATTCTTGCTCAGTGAGCACCATACAATCTAATTTCAGACACCACTTAGCTAGATATTCTTCTAGTAGTAGTAGACGGATCTTTTTAAGATAGGTTTAACACTTCTTGAGCATTCAAAGTTCGTCGTTGTCGGCCAGGTTCACCATAATGTTCTTAGCGTAGTTGCAGTGAGCCAGCTTTTTTACACGGAGTACTAGGGCAGTAGGATTTTGTTGAATAGGCGGTAGTCTGTAAGGAAACCGTTCAAAGTACAATAGCCTTGCAGCAGCAGAATTTTGGTGGGCATCTCCATAAATTAACAATCTGTCAACATATTCATTATTAGTGGAATGAGCCATTTGTTTTTTACTTCTTTAACAAAATTATCAGAACAATTTAAGAAAAACCAATAATCTAGTGACAATAGAATACCTTGACAGCTGGGAAATATATTGGCATCAGTCTACTTAAAAAGATATTTTCGGATTCGTCGAGCGAGAGGTTGCGTTCAACAACAAGGCGATAACTTCTAACAACTGTTGTAAATAACATAAAGTGTAAATTGTTAGAAACTGTTAATTGATAAATTTTTTATCTCATATGATGCAACCTTTGTTAAAACGCTTTCGGTTCAATTGCCTGCTTTTAAGGTGGTTAATCACCCCTTAAAATAAAATCACAAAATCCTTGTCGCCAGGTATAAAAGTGGTAAACTAAATCTGCAGACAGCCGATTAGAAAGTAGTATACAATGTCTATGAACCATAAATCTTTGATAGAACCGACAAATACATGTTGGTTTGAGTAAATTTTTAACAACGTTTTTTAAAAATATAATGAATTTATTAGTAGGATATAGTTTATGCCGAGATTGTGAATTTATATTGAAAGGATATACTAAAATAACCTTGATGTTCATCTTTATTTAAATCTGTACTTTCATTTACAGTTCTGGTTTTATAGCATGCTTTAAAACGTAGGATTATATCATTCAGTAATTATATTATGGTTTCTGTACTACAATATGTGATTAAATAACAATAATTATTATTAGTAACAGAACTAGTACAATTTCTGATTAAAGCAACATATGTCACTTGTCATTTGGCGTTGTTCTACAAACTATCTACAAACTTTGCACATGGTTGCGTAATAGCTATTTGTATTTCAAGGGAGGAAAGTTCAACTTTGCCTTCCTGAGGATGGTTTGCTTCCCGACGCGTAGGAAGGAAAAGACACGTTACTCCAATGTAATACATATGCTTTTTTCTCCTACCAAAACAGAAAAATTAGAAATGAAAAAGTAAATTTAATAAATACTCTCAAAAACAATTAAGTAAACAAGGTAATTTAGGAATAATTATTAGTTATATTTATAGTACAGACAGTATTGGGTACTAATATTAACACCTAACGAAGTAGATAACAAATCTTCTTCTGACTTTCTGCTATTTTCCACAAAAACTTTAGAACAATTACTATAATCGCTAGAAATACCAGATTCGTGTATATCTACGTTTTTCTTTATCACTATTTCCTTTAATTTGATGATGAGTTTCAGTTTTTAGTAATGGACTCTTAAACATAACGTTCTGCTATATTTGCGAATTTCTACACATCGTATTGTTTTAACGTTAATATATTGTAACAACTTTTTTATAAAACAAAAAAAAAATTAAAAAATTTGCCGAATTAATTATTTTTTATCTTAAATAAGCCTTTATATTTATAGCAAATTTTAATCCTAGATGGGAACAAGCAACCAGTTATTCTCTTTTATTTCTGTTGCAAGGTTAAATTCCATACTTTATTGTAATAACAAATTATATGCTTCAGGTGCATTGCACTAATTCAAAATCTTGTTGTCAACACTTCAAGATAATAGCTTAAAATAGCCGTTTAACATTTGATGTTGTGGGTAAATACATAATTATTCTCAAATATTTCAAGGTTCTCTGGGTTATTTTATAAACACAGTTGGTAGTTCTTTTTAGTTTTCTTAAACATAGGTCTTGTTTTGCATAGTTCCATGTAGCTAAGGTTTTCAGGGACGAATCTTTCTTACAAAGCGCCTTGATAGTTTTGTCACTTCTATTCCGTTCTCCGAAATGCTCAAAGTTGATTCGTTGATGCGCAAATATAAATTAAAGGAATCCTATTACGGTTTATCCCTTCAGAGATATTGATTTGAAGTAGCATGATTTGTTAGATGCAAATGTACCATTGATGTATTCTGCAACATGGCAGAGTAGTTTCATCAGGGTCATTATCCCCAACTCGCTATTAAGCGTGAGTGAATTATTCTGGTGCTGAATACGTAAAAGAATTTTAAAAAACCGATTGTATTAAATAACTTCCCTTAAGACTTGAGGCGTCAATCAACTAGATGTATAAGTACACTCTTTTAAGTCCGTATGATTTTACGTAAAACAATAATTATAATTAAAATTTCAAGTTTTTAGATATTCTGTTAAAAAAAAAATAACTTAAGTGAATTTCTGTTCAAAATTTGTAACAATTAGAGCTTTCTTTTGTTCCCCTCGTTGGTGAGAGGCCGGACTAAAGAATTTTGTTTTAAAAATTTTTTTGTGTAACGATTTGCAGCAAATTTGTCTTGTATAAAAGTAGAAAAACCATTCAATATTCCTATTCTATAATTTAAAATTTAGGTAATTTATTTTATGAAAAAATCTAAAAGTAAACATAAGAGGCATGCCAGATCTGATAAATCATAATGAGTTAACATATCTGTAATTGCATAAACTACATAAAAATTGTGGTCGAGTACTGTAGAAACCAAAAACATGTGATACTATTCGGTGCTGTTATTGAATATTAATTTTATAGCGTTATTATGATAAAACAAATATTTATTTATCTAAAACGAAATAGAGGTGTTAGTACCCTGTAAATTTTTTGTGTCTTGGTAACTAAAAAGTAGTATATGCTAAATTGTTTTTTGGTTAGGAAATGCATCTGAAAGAATGACGTTAGATCTACCTTATTGTATCACCATATTTATCCAAAAATTTTGGCAAAAATTAAGCAATGAAAACAATAAAAGATTTTCTGTATCTGCCCTTCAGAATTAATTAATACTAGTTAAATACAGTGACGTCCAACTTGAAATTATATTTTCTTTTATTTAAATAAGCAAATACAGCACCGATCAACCTCTAACTTTCCCTTGGGTTAATAGCCAAGTTAGCCAAAGGCATACCGTTTTATCGAGACTTTATATCTTTAAAGTAAAATCTGCAGCAAGTGTCTCCCCAACGTGTGGCCCGTTTTGTTGCTGTTTCCTCAGCGTGGGGCCCAAACAAATTTTTTTGTTACATTTGCACTCGATTAAGTTGGGCGAAATTTAATTATAGCAAGCAGCGCGTGTAACGTGAGGCAAGAATGTTCTTAGTGGAAAGATTTCTGACTGTTGTAAATTTACTTTTTGGGTAATTTGGTTAAAATATTTTTAAGTTAAAATGTTTGGTAAGCTTAAGCTATTTCAACTTTATGAAGAAGATACGGATTTCGAGGAGTTACACTGTTATGTTTTGTTTCACTGACGTTATAATGTGCGAGGCCTGGTGTTGTCATACAGCATTGGTTTTGTTCCACTGATCCAATTTTGTGTTATTGACATAGCACGCGGCACGTGTGTGTTAGTCTAGGCGAGACTCGTGATGAGTCGGTCGCCTTAGCAGTGCGTTAGTCTAGGCGAGGCTTGTGGTAATTTGGTCACCCTATCAGATTACATCGTTCTCTAGGTCGAAAATGCTGTAGTTAAGCTCATAATGGAATCAGTCACTGTATCAAGTTTATGCGTTGTATCAACAGTTTAGTTATAAGTTGGACGAAAGTTGCTATACTAGCGCTTACAATGACTCACCAGAAAATTAAGTTGTGGTTAGTCATTACAGTTAGCAGTTGATATGGGGAACTTGTTTATACGATTATAGGTTAGACCCTACTTTTTAAATTTTGCCGGTCACACTCCTTTGTCAGGAAAATTTTATGGAGGAATATCTTCTAAGGCTGATCTTGAAATTACTCCAGGGGATAGATAATTCTATGTCGCAAATTCAGAGCATTTGCGTCCTATTTTTTTGAAATCCAAAGAAGTTTCATGCTTCATATACTCGTAGTGCCTCCTAATATAATTTACGAAAAAGAGATTTTTCGTATTTTTAGTTATACGGCAAAAATTTTTTTTTCAAAATACTTTTGTAACTAAGCCTATATACGTTTAGTTCCAATTGCTTTTGAAGCTCTTTGTCAATATTTGATACAAAGGAATTTTGCGTAACCGCTCTGCTGGCCGAGCATTTATGGTCAATATAGCGAAGTTTATTGTGGATCACCTCAAACTTTTTTTTATATCCCTTTTCTTAACGAACTCAATGTTTGAAGCACAAAATCTTTTCCCGTGCCATTTTGTAGAAGTATTCTTTTCAGCATGCGTTTTGAATCAATAAGAAATCTGTTAGTTTTTAGTTTGCATTCTGTATTAAAGCTTGCTGAAGTTTCTTGAATATTGAGGCAAAAACAAACAAACCATCTTTTCGCTTAATCTGAATCTTAAAACCTCTACTAAATCCTTTGGAAGCTTGTGGTTGGAGCCGGATTTACCATAAGGCTAGAAGAACTATAGGTAGCCTAGGGCGGCAAATTTTAGGGGGCGGCAAATGTTGGAGTTAAAAATATTAAATAACAAAATGAAATCTATACAAATTAAAATCATATGAAAAATACAATGTTTTACATACAAATATATTTATAAACCGTAACGATGCATCGATCATACCTAGTATAGTGGAAATTTTATTTTATTATTAAGTAAGATGACGCCTGGTTGCCTGCGCGGTACCTACTAATTGTGGCGTCAGAAATAAATTTTAAGTGTTAAATATTGTGTACCAGCAGTAGAAACAAAAATCGAAAATAATTGTAGATGGAGGGCGGCAAAATATTTTTAGCCTAAGGGTGGAAAATTCGTATATCAGTCTCTGCCTGTGTTCTTTGTGGTTTAATTCGAACCGAGTCAAAAGATAAGTTTATTGATTCCGTAATCATATCTCTCATCGTTGTTTCCATCATTACCACTTTGATGTACTGAGTTTGAGTCGCAAAAATATTATCCAGTGTATCTGGAACAGAAACAGAAGGAACTGCTGTACCAAGTTCATTGGATACAGAGCAGATGGCTGACGGAATGTTGCGACAAGAAACCTTCTCTTAATTTTTCATACTGGAATTTTGTACTTTACAAGAACAAAAATATCAGTCACAGCAATGCCTTATGGTACTCCAAATCCAACAGACTGTTGCTTACCTTGAAATCACTACCATAAGTTTTCGACACCACTGTGCGAGATGGCGCAGGCTTATCTTAATTCCCTAACTTAATACCGAAATTAACAAAGTAAATTTTTTTGACAAAACTAGAAATGTCTACTTATTATCTTGAACCGTGTAATTTCACAGATGAATAAATCATCTGGTAATTAATGCTTCCTCTAGGAACCGCTGTTTTAAATTAATCATAAAAATCATCGCTTCACAAAACTTTGAATTAGGAAAATAATTAAATATGTACAGAATAGTGTTCCGAGACATAATAACGAGTGCAGTGGTAAAGAAAAAGAACCAAACATATAATTTGTTAACAATAGGAAAATATTCCAGTTTTAATCGGTTTCAAACAATAATCCTATTTCTTTTAATATTACTGTATTTTGGGTAATTCGAGCAGAAATGTTTATTATTAGTTTCAAAAACTCACAGTCAAAACTAGTACATGATTTTCCCGTACTTACCACCAAAAGCACTATAGTTGGGACCAGGAAAGAAGACCATCACATGATCATGTGTATTTGTCTGAATCAATATGAATTTTTGAAGTCAAATAACCATCCATTTATATTTATTGAAAAGTTGTATAGGAAAAAATCAACACTGCCAATTTAATTTTATTTACGAGAGATATTTCCAAAGTTCTGGGAATTTACCTATAATTTTTCAATTTTGTCAATTTTAACCAATGTTTTAATTTTGTTTTTCAACATAATCTCCATTTAACTAAATACCTTTATTCCAACGATAAACTAATCTTCTTAAACCATCCTCAAAGAACTTTTTTGGCACGTCTTACGTCATTTAAACACTCAAACCGAACACCACGCAAAGGTTTTTTCAGTTCTTGAAACAGATAATAATCACTGAGTGCAAGATCTGGTGAGTAAGGTGGATGCAGAAGCAATTCCTATTGCAAATCATTCAAAACATTCTTCTTTTGTTTTACAGTGTGAGGTCTTGGATTACCTTGTTGCAATAACCGACGCTTGTGTAACTTTCCACCCAGTTTTCTGATAAGTGTCTGTCGTAGTGGTGCGGATAATAAATTCGAATAATATCCTGCATTAATTTTAATACCTTTCGGCTGATAATCCTTTCCCAATTCCAGAATACAGTAATCAATACCTTTTCAACAGACGGAATTGCACTCACCTTAAGAGGCGGACCTTCTTCGGTGTTTAGGCCATTCTTTGGATTGACTTTTAGTCTCGGGATTGAAGTAGGGAATCCACGTTTCGTCATTAGTTATTATTCGATGCCAAAATTCATCACCGTAACGGGCTAACAGCCTTTAAAGTTGACGACAAGTGTCTGACCTTTTGAGTTTCTGTTCGGGCCCCAACAGCCTTGGTACCCAGCGGGCTGAAACTTTGCTTACGCCCAAACAATTCTGTAAGATTTCATGAATTTGCCGTGTAACGATTCCCAAGTGTACACTAATTTGACGAATAGTCATTCATCTGTCCTCTTTCAGTAGGTCCTCTACGGCAGTAATGTTTCTTTCATTTCCTGAAGTGCTTAGCCGGTCACTGCGTGGATAGTCTTCTAACGATGTTCTACCACTTTTAAAACGATCGATCCAGCGATAAACAGTACTTTTTGATTCTGCAGACTCACCAAACACTCCTTGCAGACTTTGAATAATTTCTGAAGATTTTGCACCCTCTTCCACTAAAGGAAAATTATTGCTCTTTGAGACATAACCGCGTCTTCCATAGTTGCAGAAACAAGGCTGCAAAAACGCGTCTATATAAACCGAACACGTAAATCAGACTAAAGAATATTGTACTAGATAGCAGTATAAACATGTCAAAACTCGTCTACCGTCAATAGTAGTGCTTTTGCATTCTGTGTAATTTAATTATAGCTAAGTTCTTAGAACTTTGGAAACATCCCTCGTACAAACATTTCGATTATTATAGAATTAAATGCTTATAACTAGCATGTTTTCATTTAATTAGTCATTGTAAAATTATAATAATCGCCATGCCTATAACTCGAGTTTTATTTAAAAAGATACATACGTATATTAATAAATATTTACAAGGAAATTGTAGATCTTGAAATACACAAAGATGTATTGGTATTTTAATTCTGTTAAATTTAACTTGGTAACGGTGCAGATTCAACATATGATGTTTTTTTTTCAAGCTCCGATGGACTATAAATAATACACACATTGAAATAACATTATGATTTTAATTGGAAAAAATGTATAATATGTTATTTATCTTTCTACGTAGTCATCGTGAAGATTGAGTCATTTGTCATAACGAGTGACTATCTTTCCTATACCTTCTTCAAAAAAGTCTGCCGCGAGTGATATCCTAGCTCCGTGGTAACAATTTTGTACGAGGAAGACCTTGAAATGTCTGAAAATCCAATAGACAGTTCGCTAATCATAAATCTCAGTGTCTCCCAGATCACGTCGTCGACCCGGTCAACAAAACTTGCTGTAGATATCGATTGCGTCCTTGACCACCTTCGCCATGGAAGTCTGTTCGACCATCAGCAAATTTCTTACACCATTTCTGACAGCACTATCGCTCATATAATGTTCACCATACACTACACTCATCCTTTGATAGATTTTAGCAGCACTACATACAACAGCTTGAAAAAAAAACGAATCACACTCGTTACGTTCATTTTCGTAAATTATTAATTAATGTATGTACAATAATTTCTATCTTAAATTCCTTTGGCGTTCAACACAAAAATTAATTTCGTTAATTAAAAAATAACCCTTTCGTGTATTAAAATTTGTATAATAATTGATAATAAATATCCTATCTAGGTCAGTTGATATATCTGTGTGCTTCATTAGAAAAATAAATATCCTTTCTGAGAATTTCGTCCCGTGAAATTTACGTCTTAATTAGATAGGCGATTTTCCAAGTATTTTAATGGTTAAATGCTAGTGTGTTTTCCCTTTTTAAAGAATTCGGTGAATTTATTTTAATAAAATTAGGGTTTCCTGGTTTATTTCCTTGCTTTGGTGCTTTAACGAATGTAACGATTCATTTGCTGTTCGATAATCAACTAGACAACAAGTTGGTTGACTTCGTTCGTTATTTTTATGTAAATTTCCGGCACGCATTATTTAGCGTGGTAAGTATATAGAGTTTGTATAAAACCATACGTTTCGGCTTCAATAAATTAATTTATTGTTCGTAACTATTCTAGCTTCCTGCGGGGGACACGTTGATCCCTTGAGCTGCGTTTCTTTTGGGGGACTGCGAAGTCCAATGCGCTTCGCTTGGCCGTAAACTTGCCTGTTCGTTGAGACAGACCAGCGACAGCCTTCCCCCCGATGTCAGGAACTCGAGGGTGAGTCATTTTTTTCTTTGTATCCGCTTCTTACCGCGGAACAAGAACGCCTGTGATTTTACCGTTCTAAGATGACATTTCCAAATTTGATTTTTTTTTTTATATATATATATGAAAATTATTAAACCATTTTGGCATTTACTGTATATATGAATTATTTCAATTGTAAAATTAGTTTAAGTGAATATTTACGACATTCTAGAGCTGTGGTTTTTAGGGTTGCGTGTGGTTCTTTCTTTTTTCTAATTACTGTCAAGGGGTAGTTGCCTAAAAACTACAGCCCGCCATTTTTCTTGAATAATTTCTTTTTACTGTGTTGTGTAAATATTTCGTTTGTAATTATAAGTTCTTTCTTTTCCGTTGTATGTTTTGTTCTGTGTGTGAATGAGTGAGTGTTTATATAAATTTTTTTTTCTTTATTTCAGGTTTCTTTTTTTTTATTTAGCTATAGGTATAAGACCCCGCCCACTCGCCGCCTGAGCCCGGACTTTCTTTGCCTTTCTTTCTCTTGATTTTTTTTATGTTACGTCAATGTACGTAGCATAAAATATTGACGCCCTGGCGTGGGGCTGCGACTTCTTTTTTGTAATTAATTTCTGCTCCGATTCTTTTTGTGGTTAATTTCTTCTGCGATTTGGTTTTCGTTAATTTTCTTGTGCTGCGATTTTGTTTTGTTTAACTTTGGCTCCGATTTTATTTTAGTTAGTTTTGACTCCGAGTTCGTTTTAGTTAATTTTTGCTTCGACTTTTTGTTTATTATTCTTAGTTTCTAAGTTCTTACATGACCTGCATTTTTTCGGGGTGATATTACTTATGTTTCGTCCCTTACGCTTAATATGATTGGTTGGCTTATATCAGATTATTGGTCTTGTGTTTTCGCCAATAGTCCTAGTCCGATGAAAACGCTGGCGCCCAAGATTTTTCTTTTTCTTCCTTCCCTCTCAGTACATTTTGTTCTCCTTGTCACGTCCAGAGTTAGTTTTTCCCTCCGATTTTTCCTTTATTCTACAGTCCTATTCTGATTTCTATTTTGTTGTTTCGCTCTTATTGGTGTTCATGAAATTTATCCGTCGGATATGTTTTAAATTGTCCTGTATTCGCAATAATTTTCTTTCCTTTTGAGCTTTTATCGAGTTACGGTTAGCCTTTATTTTGTTACTTTCTACCCATTTCTTTCTTGTTCGTATTCAAAATGACTGCTTTTTCGGCTTCCTACTACGGTCTTCCAGTGTGGGAGTGGGATTTGAAATTTTCTGGTGTCCCGAACACTCTTACTGTACGTGATTTTTTGGAACGAGTCGAAAAACTCCGACGAGCTCACCATGTATCCGAATTTGATTTATTTGAGTCTGCAGTGGATTTGTTCGAGGCTAATGCTTTACGTTGGTATCGTGGTTTTCGGGATAGGTTTTCTGACTGGAAGTCCTTGTCTAAATTACTAATTCTTCATTTTGAACACAACGAGCTTATTTATAAGGCTACTACTATTGAGAAAAATACTTTTGCTTCACATGACCGAGTTGTTAAGGTTTCTCCTACGCCAACGAGTAGATCCGTTACTCCTTCCGTACGTTCTACTGTTCTTCCTCCTACTTTTACTCCTACTCGTCAGGTCGTATGCTTTAATTGCGACAAACCTGGTCATGTTTCGACCCGTTGTAATCGTCCTCAAGTACTCGATTGTTATGGTTGCGGATATAAGGGAGTTACTCGCCACAATTGTCCGAACTGCCATCCTACTACTAATAGGTCTTCGAATAATCCTTCAAATTCTATCCTCACCTCTAGTTGCCTAACTTCTTCTACTTCTCATTCTACGTTCTCTTCGATACTTCATTTAGGTTCTCCCGCTCCTACTATCAAAACCTACTCTTCTTCGCCAAATATAGCTTCTAACAAAATTTTCTCCGTTTCTAGTTCTGCCTCCTATTCTACTCCTTCTTCTGCTCGCCCTACTTATTCACTCTCACCCCAAAATGTGCCTCCATCACGCCTACAATCCATGCTTCTAATTAGTGACTTGCAGCTAGCTTCTCAAGAGTTTGTTCCCGCTTTCCTAAACGATTCTACTAAAGAATTTTCGGTCGTGTCTGCAAGCACAAAGGTCGCTGAAATGACCATAATTTCTAATTCAGTCTGCGAAGGTCCTCCGAAAGTCCATGGACCTGTATCTTTAATGCCTCCTGCCGTTTTTGTCAAAATTTTACATGTTCCTACTTTCGTAAATTGTTCTTCCCCAGAAATTTCTGTCGTGTCTACAAAAACAGCCGTAGCTGAAATGACGTTAACTTCTAATTCCGTCTGCGAAGGTCCTGTTGAAGTCCATGAACCCGTATCTTTAATGCCTCTTCCGGTTTTTGTCAAAATTTTACCTGTTTCTACTTTCGTAAATGCTTCGACTGAAGAAATTCCTGTTGTGCGGGCAATCACAGCCGTAGCTAAAGTGAAGATAATTCCTAATACGGATAGAGAAGGTCTTGTTAAAGTTAGTGAACCCGTAGCTGTGATGCCTGTTGCTGTTGTCGTTAAAGCGTTACCTGATCCTGTTTCGTTACCTACTCTAACTCATTTTTCTCATGCTGACAAAATGCTACTTACTTCTGTTCTTTTGACTAAGGTTGGTGACCTCCTAGCTGATGTTCTGTTATCTACTGTTATTGAAGTTGTTCCTGATACTGTTTGTTCTTGTAACGTTGATAAACTTCTACTTGATTCGGTTCCTTCATGTAATAGGTTTGAAATGTTATCGGATTCTGATATTTTCCTTAGGGTTGACATTCCTACAGCCAATGTTGTTTCCTTTCCTAACTGTGATACTTCTAGTCCTTCACATAACGTCAATGAAATTTTATTTGCTTCTGTCTCTTTCTCTAACGTAAGTGAAGTGTGTTTTGCTTGTGTTTCTTTCCGTCCGGTTGGTTCTCGTACAGTCAATCCTTTTTCTTTTTCCGCCGTGGATATTCTGACAACCCATGATGGCTCCTTTTCTGCCGTTGACCTTCTTACCACCCATCCTAACAATAAACAACGTTCTTCTATGACGCGTTTGGAGTTTTCTAAACTACGCTTGCCACCTCCTAAACCTAGTGCTGTAACTGCTACTCCCCCTGCTGTTCCTATTTGGCAGAAAACTGCCCAAAAGAGGCAGACTTTATTCTATGCTCCTTCCGAACCTGAGGATATAGGTCGACGAAACCCTAATGTCCTCGATCTTGTTTCGTTCTCTTTTTGGCGGCGTAAACGCCTTAAGCCCACTATCTAGTACTCGTGCCCCAGATTCTTATGACGACTTTGCTATCCTTCGGACATGAATTTTGGATTCACGATTTCGTTTTCTTCTCGGTTTCACTGGGGTTTCTTTCGTTCGCTTTCCTTTTTTCTTTTTCACCCGTGTGGGTCCGGGAATAGAATAGTCCCATGGTACGACTTGCCTGTCGTAAAAGGCGACTACAGCGGTCCAACACATACACATACAGACTTCATACACACATACACACACTCCATACACGCACACACTTCATGCATCTACTCATTTCTGTTTGGTTCTCCTTCGTTTGTTCTCGTTCTGGGTATTTTTTTTCTTTTTCACACGTGTGGGTCCGGGAATAGAATAGTCCCATGGTACGACCTGCCTGTCGTAAAAGGCGACTACAGCGGTCCAACACATACACATACAGACTTCATACACACATACACACACCCCATACACACACACACACACACACACACACAGACACACACACACTACATGCATCCACTCATTTCTGTTTGGTTCTCTTTCGTTTGTTCTCGTTTTGGGTATTTTTTTCTTCTTTTTCACCCGTGTGGGTCCGGGAATAGAATAGCCCCATGGTGCAACCTGCCTGTCGTAAGAGGCGACTACAGAGGTCAAACACATACACACACGCACACTTTATACCCGCATAACACATACACGCACCCTTCTTACACCCCCACACACCAACATACATACATACACGCACGCACACGGCACCCCTACTCATACCTAACTACACTGTGATTTTGTTTTATTTTCTTTGGTACGATTTTTGTTTTGTTTTTGGGTTTTATACTTGGTGTTGGTATTATTCTTTTTGTTTTTTTTTCTTTTTTTTCTCGTTCCTTTCATTCCATTTTCCTTCCCCTATCCTTTTGCTGGTCCTCTTTGCTGTCTGTCCCTATACCGATTGTGTTTCGTCCATCCGCTCCTGTGGTAGGTGCTTTCTAGTTCGTCTATCTTTCTTCGGAAATCACGACTTAGTCGACTTTAGGACTAGTCAGCATTTTTTTTTCGGTTTTCGTTCGTTGCGATTCTTTGTTACCACGGTTGAGAGTACATCGTTTCCTTTTACCAGCGTTCTTCCTCTCTTCTTCTTGTGCTCCCTTGTTGTTCCTTTTGTTCACTTGAGGCTTGACCTTTGAGTCCTCTTCTGGCTGTACTGTTGGTTTTCTTCCTCGTTCCTTTACTTCTTTTGAGGTTGAAAACCTTACTGTTTCTTCACAAGAAATATCCGTCCTCCGACGACTTTTTTAGTGTCGATGCCATAACATCTTTGTCCTCAACGATTGTCACCTTTCCCTTTTCCTTTTTCTATGTCCTTTTCATTTTTGGTTTTGATCCGGTTCTTTGGTCCGTCGAGCCGGATGAAAATTCTTTTTAGTTTTTTTTTGTTTGTTTGGAATGTTTCCGTTAGTTTTTTTGTTGTAACGAGTTTTCTTTTAGTTTCCAAGCGAATTTTTTTTTGTTGGTCCTACCCACTCCCATTATTTTGCTTCCCGACCCCGACCTTTTAATTTTGCTGGGGGGGATTTGTTACGTTCATTTTCGTAAATTATTAATTAGTGTATGTACAATAATTTCTATCTTAAATTTCTTTGGCGTTCAACACAAAAATTAATTTCGTTAATTAAAAAATAACCCTTTCGTGTATTAAAATTTGTATAATAATTGATAATAAATATCCTATCTAGGTCAGTTGATATATCTGTGTGCTTCATTAGAAAAATAAATATCCTTTCTGAGAATTTCGTCCCGTGGAATTTACGCCTTAATTAGATAGGCGATTTTCCAAGTATTTTAATGGTTAAATGCTAGTGTGTTTTCCCTTTTTAAAGAATTCGGTGAATTTATTTTAATAAGATTAGGGTTTCCTGGTTTATCTCCTTGCTTTGGTGCTTTAACGAATGTAACGATTCATTTGCTGTTCGATAATCAACTAGAAAACAAGTTGGTTGGCTTCGTTCGTTATTTTTATGTAAATTTCCGGCACGCATTATTTAGCGTGGTAAGTATATAGAGTTTGTATAAAATCATACGTTTCGGCTTCAATAAATTAATTTATTGTTCGTAACTATTCTAGCTTCCTGCGGGGGACACGTTGATCCCTTGAGCTGAGTTTGTTTTGGGGGACTGCGAAGTCCAATGCGCTCCGCTTGGCCGTAAGCTTGCCTGTTCGCTGAGGCAGACCAGCGACAGCCTTCCCCCCGATGTCAGGAACTCGAGGGTGAGTCATTTTTTTCTTTGTATCCGCTTCTTACCGCGGAACAAGAACGCCTGTGATTTTACCGTTCTAAGATGACATTTTCAAATTTGATTTTTTTTTTTATATATATATATATATATATATGAAAATTATTAAACCATTTTGGCATTTACTGTATATATGAATTACTTCAATTGTAAAATTAGTTTAAGTGTATATTTACGACATTCTAGAATTGTGGTTTTTAGGGTTGCGTGTGGTTCTTTCTTTTTTCTAATTACTGTCTAGGGGTAGTTGCCTAAAAACTACAGCTCGCCATTTTTCTTGAATAATTTCTTTTTACTGTGTTGTGTAAATATTTTGTTTGTAATTATAAGTTCTTTCTTTTACGTTGTATGTTTTGTTCTGTGTGTGAATGAGTGAGTGTTTATATAAATTTTTTTTTCTTTATTTCAGGTTTCTTTTTTTTTATTTAGCTATAGGTATAAGACCCCGCCCACTCGCCGCCTGAGCCCGGACTTTCTTTCTCTTGATTTTTTTTAATGTTACGTCAATGTACGTAGCACACTCCGCAACTCACAATTGGCAGGAGAATTAATCGTAGCAGCCATCCTTACTCGCCCGTAGTTCGATAACGACTGATGGATAGGAGTCGGCAATGGCATCGGCTGTTGTGAGGGAGCTGCGCAGTTGTACAATGCGCAGTCTCGCTTCCTGCGACTACGCTGCATACGCAGAGAAACAAGCGAAACTTGAAAAGGAAAATTGCCCTCATATTATATAATGACAATTATCACAATGTAAACGGTCAAATTTGCATACAAATATAAAAAACACGTTATACCGAACAAATTAAATTCTTTCACATTACGTACTATTAATAAGAAAAAATTAGCTTATCTTAATTGAAACGCGTCACCTCGTAAAATGTAAGGTAGGTTAATGAATTATAATTCTCCAGGTTTATTGTTCTTTTTATAGGCATTACCTACTTAAAATGGATATAAGTAATTACAAGTACTAGTATGTCTTTCTATACAGTTTTCACACAAATAGGATTGGCTATAAACGACATCTGAAGTATAATATGGATTTCAAAACAATTGAACTAACAAATAACAAATTTTTTAACTGAAGAATTTCTTTAGATTACACTACAATGGTCTTGAATACATGGTAGAGTATCAAAAAATGTGCAGCGATGTCGTTTTGATTTTAAAATGATTAAAGAGTTTTTTAATTGCTGTCGCCTCATGCTGACGTATTCCTGTCACAAGGGCCTTGTATTCATAACCAATCATCTGTCTAATGTAGTGCTTTTTTATTGAGGTATCATTCACTTAATAGAGTTTTAGTATATTAAATACATTTTGCCAAAAATCTTTGGGACACTGTTGTAAAGCTTTGCTCCACATATCGAATACCTTGACGTGGCTATCGCCATCTCTTCCGATATCTTCATTACAATAACCTTTTGCAAGCGCCCAAATCATTTCTATTGTATTAAATTGAAAAGCATATAGTGGTAGGCGCAAAAATGCATAACCATGGCTTCTTAGAAGTTCCTCTACTTTGTAACGGTTTGTGGTTTGTGAGATTTAACCAACTTAGTAATTCATTTTTAAACATCTGCCTAGTATACTGAACGTTGTGTGTAATAAGCCACTGTATTATAGCAGCTTTAGTCCAAACTGCTGCGGGTACTTTGTAGATTAAAGAACGATAACGTGCATCATCCAACACGGCTAATGATGGTTCATCTAAATTGTTTATTAACTTCTCTGAAATCAACTGTAAAAACGCCTTTCCATTCATTTCACCATGATAATTGCCCCTGTTCGATTTGGAAGCAAACAATAAAGAAGCACCTTCTAAAAACTTTATAAAACTGTTTAAACTAAGTTATGCTAGATTTTTGAAATATTAGTTTTTTATCCTAGAACTGCAACATAATCGCCGGCGTAGGCATTACAGATGTTCTATAACCGACAGAACTGATTCATGCATTTAAACTACTCTTGGCGTCAAGAACAACTAATTACCTAGTAAAATTATATTCTTGATCAATTTGTACACTTGTTGGCATTCGCTGTTGGGTATAATGTGGTATATTTTGGATTTAATCGCGCACAATTATTGCACAATAGTTAAATTTTAATTGAAAGTAAGTAATTCTGCAATTAAAAACATAATTTTAACGTAAATATTAGGAAATGCTACATAGGGTAATCTCAAACATGACGACGTCATTATGCGAATTTCTTTCCTATTACGTCATACAGAAATACAGATATAAAAATACTAATTACTTATTGTTGTAATCAATGCTCATATACGCCCTCTAAGTCCGAATCCTCAGAATATCGATGGTTCGATCTTGCACAGATTTTGTAACACCTTCTCTGGAAGATAGAGCTACGGAAGATACAGTTACATAAAAGAAAAAAGTACAGAAGAATGTTCCTTTCAGTACCTTTCACTACAGCTATTTTTTTTAAGACGCTAGCTACAAGTATCTTTTAATTGCTGGAGAAACTATGCTGTTTTTCTACTGGCAGTAAATTGTCAATTCCCAGTAGCTTAGGACGATCACGCGTTCACCGAAAGTCTATCACAGCCTTCTTAACAGAGAATGACGTAAAAGTTCAGAAAGACGCTTAATTTATACATAAACTATCTTGGAAATCACTATAAAATTTAACAATTCAGAAGAAGTTGAATAAAATGAAAATGAAATCTATTTAAAAACATGTTAATTTTTACTGTACGGAATATGACTAATGCTAAAATTAAAAACTTTGTCATTATCGTTACATGAATAAATTAGAGTGAAGAAAATACATTTGTGAGGAAATCTCGAAGACAATAAAATGATGCACGGTTGCAAATGTTTTGTAAAATGCTGTGAAGTTTGGTAGTTTTATTGAGTTTAACTATTTCTTTCTTTTACTAGTTACAGAGTTCAAATGTTGCTCTTTTTTTAAAGACATTTCCTTTAAAGGGTTTGATTTGGAAATTTACTAATTAAAAATACGCCGTACAGATTTGAATTGTACCAAGAAATTTAAAACCTTTATACGATATCGGAAGACCTTCTGGAGTGGCAATACTTGAACAACAGGAAGAAACTTTTTTACTGTTTAGTTCCCCTAATCCACAAACGTTGTTTTCGATTAAAATAATGAATTTGATATTACTAGGTTGTTCCAAACGTGTATGATACGACCATATATGGCAAATGAAAGCGACTGGCTGTTAAAATCATTTCTTCATAGCATATCCTGCAAATGTAGTTAGTTTAGTTGTGAACACTTTAATAATTGAATAAAGAGAAAATTTCTGCTTCAGTGATTCCATGTTTTTAGTTTACGATTGAGATTTTATTCAGACATACAAAGCAAATTGAATGAATTGCATTATTTTTATGATTAGTTAGTTTGACTTCGCCTAGTAATATGATGTACTGACAAGATTAAATAATTCTAACTTTATTTGAATGTAGTGGCAAAATTCCTATTTAAAATTTTTCATATTTATATATCATTTCTGTGATTTTCAGTATTTGTACTTTTAAGATCTTCCATAAACTTTCTTTAAACGTTTAAGTATAATAATTCTTTACTAGTAGCGGCACTACTAACATAGGGCTACATTTATGGCATAACGTCACTCAAATGTAATACAGAATTAAAAATCCACACTTATAACGTATGCTACTTATTAATCCGGAATTAGTGTAGAAAAATGTGTATAACTGGAAATTTTCCAAATTCGTTTTTGTGCACTAAAATGTATTCTATTTATATTGCACTATTATCCTGACCTTAAATGCGAATATCACTGACATTTTGGTCCAATTCTTTAAGTTCTTCCAAAAAATTGATTCAGTAAGGTCATGGACGGTTGAAGATTTGACCGAAAGAAATTTTATAAAAAATTCTTTAGGACAATACTTATAGAATCTTCATATTTCGGTACATAATCTAAGATTATATTAAAGTACTTAGCTTGTTTAATTTTATCGATTATTGTGGATAATACTCTTTCCCTAAAGGCGAAATTATTTTGCTTATTTTCACTTAAATAACGTATTTTAGTGCTAGCAACGGTTTACATGTGGAAGAAAACAAAATAAAAAACAAATCTCCAAGTAGCATGGGATCTACTACTACTACTACTTTCACTTTCTACTTTTAGACTTTCCCGCAATTTTGCTATATTCTCTTCAAATTACGCTCGTAACTCTTGAGTATTTCTATCAAACCTGTCAGCCATTTCTTTCATACCTTTTTCATTCCTTTCATGTTTTTCATTCACTTCTTTGATACATTTCCCACCCATTTCTTTTATACTTTCTTATTGTTAATGCATATTCTCTCTCATTTCCTTCACATTTTCCTTTTGTTCTTGCATATTTTGATTTAGACTTAACAGAAGAGTCATCATATTTGATTCCTAAGTCTCTCATACACTTTGTTCTTTCTTGGCCTCTGGATTCTTTTTTTCGCTTTTTCCGTATAAACGCTTTCCTAAGAATCAATTTCCAGTCCTTCACCTCTCAAACTCTCACGAACTTCTTTCATTTTATCTGTCATACTGGAAATCAATCAGATATATTACAAAGATAACACTTCAACAAAATCTTATGATACACGATACTCTAATTTTCAGACGATTTAATCGAGCCCTAGGTTAGGACACCGCTAAAAGGTGCTGTGACTAAGCTTCTGTAAGCAGGAGCACTACCAATAAATGCTGTGACTTGGGTACAGCCAACTGTATTAATGAGAATGCAATAGGAAATATGTAATTACCATCTCACCTTCCTGTTCCTTTTCCCTACCTGGCTTGATTAACGAAAATGTGCTTAACCCTCCTTTAGTCACGCGGTCTACAGTCGTACACCAGCCTAATTAAAATTATTACAATTGAAATCGTAAGTCATTTACGAATGCGTCCTTTTCTGTAGCTGTTGATAATACTCCCTTCTATACTGTCAGTACGACAATAGACTTGTGTCAGTAATTTCGAAAGAAGCATGCCTGGTCTATGATTGTAGTCTGATGGCCTAAACTCGCCACTCTTTCTCTCTCTCTCTCTCTCTCTGTGTGTGTGTGTGTGTTGTGCTTCGATGTTTATTATAATAATTTGTGAAAGTTATATTGATTCCCAATCGTTAGTGCATGTATTATATTTTAATTATTTTAGACATAGACATGTCTGACTCATAAAAACGTCGTACCGAGGTAAGTCCAGATCCAAAATGTGTGGCTGGAATAGTACGAAGAATTAGATAGTGAAGAAGAAGATGTATTGCATGACGATGAAGACAGTGATGACGTGGAGCAAGATGCTGTTGAAAGTTTAGAGTATGATACAGAATCTGAGCAAGAATGTTTATCGGAAGATGATGAAATATCAGACGTTGATGCTACCGAAGAAAATTTTACAAATTTGTAACTGGGAAAAGATAGAACAATCAAGTGGATGAAAAATGTGCCTAATAAAAGAGTGCGTACTAGGCCACACAATATTATAATATATATATATATATATATATATATTGCTGTGATTACTCGCAGCCCCTACGATGAGCGTCATATTTACTGTGATATTTCCTTTATATTAAGCCACACAAATTGGAAGACATATTTATGCTGTGATATTCGCCCCACGGCTTGGGCATGTCATATTTATGTCGTATTAACTTCCTGTAGAAAAATATAACCCTTGTTATTATATTAAATATTTAGCCCCACGATTGGATCGAGCTATATTTGCTTATATTAATCCCCTACGCTTGAACCATATATATGCTATAATTTATACTTTTATTACTCAAGCACTTGTAGAGATGTTAATTTATAATTTTCTTTGCCTCGACTAGCTAATTCAATTAAATAAAGCACTTCTACACTACACAGTATAATGATTGAATATTTACAACCTTTTTAAATATCTTCTCCCTTTTTAAATTATATACATCTGTCAAATTTTTAGAAAATCAAGCCAGCAAAACGAACTTTTTTATCACCTTTAACGACCTATTGAAACGTTTCAAGAAGTCAATAACTTTTCATAAATTTACACAAGAAACCCCCAATTTGTCGGCTCTTACACTTTAAATTATTATCGAGATAAAACAGTTTTAAAAATAAATTATATCAAAAATATCTAACCTGAAGTGGTTTTGTAGGTGCTCTGCATTCCTAAGAATTGAAGTCGATATCCAAATCGTTATTCGTGCGTTTATTCCAACGAAAGGTTTTTCATTTCCACAATAGAATATTTACCATCAATTTGCTTAAACAGGCAGCATTCTCCAAAGTTTCGTATCCAAAAATTGTATTTCAGATCGTAATTGATCGTTATTTAAAGTTTTAACAGGAATCGTAACGTTATTTTGATTGTAATTTAAGATTGTGATGGTCGTTAAGACCACAATTAAGATAATAATCAAGATGGTAATTCGGATGTAATTAGGATGTAAATATTTAGCACTTTCAAGTATAGTGACTGCCCAGTTTCAAAGTATACTAACTCGATATTCAATTGTCAAGATATTTATAGGATCGGCCCCCTTTTGTTTGCGATTCGTTGACTCCACGTGCTGGGCGAGACCAAGCGTCTTATCTCTTGTTATTTTGAGAAAGTTTACCAATTGTATGTATTTAAATTGCATGAATTGATGCTCTTGGTTACGTAATTTAATGTTATACCTCACATTTAATTCAGAAATCCCAGGAATTTTCGTTCATAAAAGCACGTACTAATGTTGTTGACTTTATTCTAATCTGAATGGAATAAATTTGGTGTTTGTTTATTTCCTAATAAATTAGATTTTTGAACAAATGTGATTCTTTTAGATCACGTACGCTTTTAAAATAATGCATAATTTTTGCGTGCGTTTAAGGTGATATATTAACACACTTTTTGAATGTTTATCTAGCCAATTCATGCAGGTTTTTCACTGATTTATTTTCAATGCGTTTCGCTACATTTTTAAATTCTAATCTTTGCTCGTAGCTACTGTTGGATATGCGTTTTAATCGTTTGTACTGCTATATACAGTGTGCTCTCAACTAATAATATTTATAATGACCTATTTGCTCCTCTAATATCTGTAATTATGTACTTTTGTTACTTGGGAGTTTCCTTTGTTTATTCTACGACCCCTATGACTTAACCTACCCCTAAATTAACCCTATAATTACAGCAATATATATATATATATATATATATATATATATATAGATTTCTTATAGGATCGCTAGGATTTGATGATATAAGAAACAGAATTGAAAGAAAAACTTGCATTAATTAGAGATGTATTTGAAATTTTTATAGCAAACTTTCAAAATAACTTAATACCAAGTGAGTTTTCGACCATAGACGAGCAGTTATTATCATTTAGAGGACGATGCTCATTCAAGCAGTATATACCAAATAAACCTGCAAAAAACTGGTTAAAAATATTCGCTTTCGTTGACGCTAAACCGTCATATACGTTCAATCTTGAACCCTCTATGGGAACACAACTAGAAGGGCCATACAAACAAAGTAATTCTGCGGAAGACATCGTTATTAAACTAGTGCAGCCAGCAGAAGGAACTAATAGAAACAAAAACTGCTGATAATTGGTTTTTGAGTATACCACTTGTAAAAAGACTATTTCCAGAATAAAAATTAACCTATCTTGGATCAATGAGGAAGAATAAACGCGAAATACCAATAGAATTTTTACCTAAAGAGGAAAGAAAAATAAAATCCTCAATTTTTGGTTTCCATGAGCATGATTGTACTATGGTATCGTACTGTCCAAAAAAATAGAGCTGTCATATTAGTTTCATCTATGCACATGGACGATGCAATTGATGCGGAATCGGGAGAAATGAGAAAGCCCTAAATTATTACAAGTTACAATGAAACTAAAATTGGCGTTGATTTGGTGGACCAGCTTTGTAAAAAATATAATGTAGCAAGAAATACCCACCGCTAACTAATGGTAATATTTTACGACTTACTAAATATTTCTGGCGTAAATGCCCTTTGTATTTATAAGTATAAGCATGCCAGTAATAAAATATCGAGAAACGGTTTTATAATTAGCATGGCATGGGAGTTGACAAAGCTGCAAATAGAATTCAGGAGAAATATACCATCGTTACCCGTTCAATTAAAGCGACGGGCGGGTGCACTTCTCGGGATTGAAGACGCTCCATTGGCATCCCATAACAGGGCGCCAGATAATTACATCGGCCGCTGCAATATATGTCCCAGAAACCGCGATAAATCAATAAGAAGAGCATGTTGTGTTCAATGCGGAAAATTTGCATGCAAAGATCACATGCGCGATATATGCATTTTATGTTATCATGAGTAAAAATTTTTGATGTAATTTCATTTTATATTTAAGTATTTGCTTTTTATGTTCTGTATAATTTAGTTAGTAACAGGCTTTTGTTTTCATTTTATGTTTGTGTTGCTGAACAAAACACATATAATATTGAATATTATGCAAATTAAACGTTTAAAAATCTAATATGTTTTGTTTTTAGTTTTAGCCTCAAACATACAAAGAAATAATAATATTATATTTTGTACACAAAAGCAAATGCCAATTAATATAATATTTCAGCAAATGTAAGGTAAAATGCCAAATTTCGTTATATTAGGCCCGAAAAATAACATATACATATGTAGACCGCGTGACTACATTCGCCCCAAAAATGTGCGCGTTTACTGTAGGGTTAATATACTTTGAATTTAGTTTTGATATTACTGAAAAAGTTTTCCTCTACGAAAATCAAGAGAGCAGATGGAATACTTATAAATAGCTGAAGAATATAATATATACAAGCTTCCTCGCGCAATTTTGCTGTATAACTAGCTACCATTGAAACATTCCTATTTAGATTTCTTAATTTGCAGGAGTATTAGATTAGTTACATTCCTATCTAAAATTAATGCACTTACAACGGTATACAAGTAATTACAAAATCCTTATGTACTTGTTTAAAGAAGGAGGTGCATTAAATAACCAACTAATTATACTGCATTTAGTAATACGCAATAATAATTACACATGCAGTTTAAATAAAGATGTAATTTTGAGCAATTATGTTAAGCATCAAATAAATTAAAAATTATATGTGTGAACTTTTCGTTATTATTTGAGTTTTTGCTTTTTGCACTATGGTTTTAACTTGATTGTCTCCCTATCGCTTTTCATGAGAATGAAATCACTAATAGCTTGTTAATAACATCAAGTTATTCCATTGTTCTGGCTCTAAATCCATAGTTTGCAGATATATTTTAAGAACAAAACTAGTCTAAACTTCATAGTAAAACAAACAAGAGTACATGATACCTAAACGTTTTTGAAATTATTTAAATGGTCGCTAGTAGCTTTGATTAATGTGCAAATGTGCATCAGGAAATACATACTATTAGCAGTTTTATGCGGATTCATGCCTTACCTAATTTGGATTTATAGTCCATACACGACTCAAATTGGTTTGAAACGTAGGTAGTGTTTTTAATATCTCTGTTGTCATTACACGTATTTAATAGATGGGTGAATTAGGCAATTAAATTGTACACTTCATAAACTAGGTTAGCACTACTTGTACATTGTTTTTTTCTTCTCGTTTTGTTCTAACAAATGCAAATCTTGACCTGGAAGTTGCTGAATACCAATACTTATTATTAGCTAATTTTTCTTTTAGAGATAAACCGAGAATTCTGTTTGTTGTTTTGTTATCCTTGATTGGTACGCATTATTTTCAGCAAAACATATATTAGATACAGAATAGTGTATCTAACACTTAGTTGCAATACTAATTTCAGTTATATTAAGAAAATAAAATCATCTTTTCAGTTTTGACAACTGTAATGATGTCGCCTTTTTAACCCTTTTTTAGGATAACTTGATAAATTAAATTCAAAGCAATTAACATACATGAAATTTCTCATAATGGGAGCTACACGCGTGTGTATCCGTTATAGAGCAAAATAAAATCAATTAATCCACGTTAAAAAATCAAGGTATTCGAACAAATTAATCAATAATAAACTATCAGGAGGCTGTCCTTACCGTAGTAGTCTAAGAGCGCCTATTTTTTGAACTACTGCAGAGTAGGTACGGGTTCGATTACCGTTATAAAAAGAATTTTTCCTGAAAAGTTCTTCCTACCTCTGGAGATGTGTGGTGAACTAGTATGTTAACTGGATGCTATATTCAGTGCAAAATTTGTAAATGTGCAACCTTGGACAATCATCCAGGACGGCAAATTTTGAGGCGAACTACAGGTTACGCGTTACTAAGCGAGTTTTTAAAAACCATTTATCGTTTAATTTCTAAAAGAAATAATACGATTAATGAACAATGTACTTTATTTATTTATTAAACCACAAAAATTAACATTTGTACTCAACAGAGAAGTAATGTTAAAACTTCAACTGTTCGTACACATCTACACATGTGTAACATTTTCCGTCCGTTGCTTACGTCTAAGTTTATATAGACCAGGACCCTCCTATCTTACTCTCATTAAGCAATTTGTCAATTGTCAATAACGTTTTACGAGTATGTTGTCTTCATACATGAATCAATTTTATTTATTTAGGATACATAAGTATTTCTTAATTTATTCTTGCAACTATTAAGCAGTTTAGTTGGAATGACAAGATACAATTATCATCTATCTTGTACTATATGTCGCCCTGTGCGGGCGACATCAATCAATCATTTCTTTGTTCCTTTTGCTTACTCTTATAGTTTAAGAAGGCACTTAAGTTTGAATTCATATTTATTTTCGCTTTAACATCAACCTATATAAAACGATATTTCACAGCCTCTAAACCGTAACGTCCACATTATCCTAATTTATTACTTACCACCTACTGGACTGTCATAAACTAAGGGTCTATACTGACACTATCCCTTTGACATAACATCGTATTACAAGTATCTATGAAGTAAGCTTTGGAATATTCTATTATTAATGCTACTTATTGAGATAATTAACTGGCGTCTTAAGAAAATCTAGAATATAATTTACAAAGAATTCTGCTTTAAAGCAGAAATATAAAATTCCGACAGTATGTAAGTTTAAATTAAGAACTAATGTGCATTAGTTCAAATACATGCAATACTAATGCTATATGATATATCATTCACGGTAATGATAATTAATACATTTTCTTAATACCGACACAATGAAAGCATTCGATTACTTGTGTTAGATTAAATTCGCAGTAAAAATGTATCTCTTTTATTTTATTTTTATTTGATTAACGAAACCATGTCTTGAAATACAAACACACTATAACTTCGAAAATTTACGCGTATTCTTGACATTAAAGTGTTATCGTTTTTTTTGAGTCTAGTGTAGCGTACCAGGACCATCTGGTATGGACAACATCAAGGGTTGTGTTACCGCACCATGGTATTGCATGCAGACGCGCACCTAGAAAAAATGAGTAGTCAATATTCTAGAATAAACTTTTTACGTAAATCGAGATAAGAACATGACTCATCATAAACACCGCTAGTTCTACGAGACGGGGCATTTCATGCGCTGAACCATACTTCTAGATTCGTCTCGATTGCACTAGAACTGCCGAAAGTTGGTATATCAATGTGATCTTTTACACTCTAGAGTTAGTTCCTAGTTAGTTTTTTATACGCAAAACGAAGGTTTATATAAATTACATAGCATAATGTATATAAAAATGTATATAAAAAAATTTAAAAATCTGTGCAGACTACTTCTTTACAGTATTAGGGCGAACCTCAATTTTTAATAAGTCCTTGGTTCCATATGGAAAACAACAAACTCGTTGTTATTTTCTAAGTTGATTCAATCACAAGGTTAAGTTCAACATTTTATATCCAGAATCTTGCAAAATACAATCCAGCTGTTATGAAACCTTGTTTGTAAAGTCACAAATAACAATTTAATCTTTCAAAAGCTGGTGTAAACATCTTATGATTCAGGAAATACCTCATAGTGTCCAACTTGTTTCATACCCACGGCACGTGGGCTTTGAAAGTTTTGTTCTGATAAAGCTTCTCACGCTTGAACTGTCCTGGAAGTAAGTTTCTTAATCCCTTAATCACTTCCACAACATCTTCGAGGCAAGCGGGCTGGAAAGTCGTTGATGGTGAGACTACTGTTCAAAACATTAGCTCTTTAATCGGTTCTTTATTGCAGCGCCAACCCCCCCGTAGAGTTAACCGCCCCAATTGTGAGATAACCAGATCGTAAATTAACAATTTTCAAGAATATCCATCCCATACCGTATAAGCTTGGGGCCGACGTCTTGTAACCATACAGCCGGGACTTGTGCTACCAACCTGAAGGCCGCTGCCAACCACTAGTGGTTAAGGGTGAGTGACTTTTTGCTGGACCCCAAAAGGGTGTAACGTATTTTTTTTCTTGTTGCACCTAGCCTAATAAATTAATAATAAAACAGATAAATTTTAAAGCATTTAATTCGTAAATATTCAGCCAATAAAAAGTAAAGTATAATATTCCCAATAACACATAGAATCTAGGAGATTTATATTCTGTGGCTTGTTGCCAAGCGTAGTCCAGTTAATTATGAGCACTTTTGTTTCCAACGTCGAAGAATCAAGTCGCTTTTTGTAGACTAGAGATAAAAGTCAAGATGGCTCGACTAAAACACGAGGCGTCTAATAGAGTCAGAAAGAAGAACTTGAGTTGAGAACATGGAACAATAATATACATCATTTAAGACAGTTGGTATAGATTAATATTATAAATTAAACTAATATATTTCACTTTAGTGCAATATCTAATGGACATATCTACAACAACAATTTTCAATGTTAAATTATAATAAATTTTCGTCGCAGTAATTTAAAGCAGGCAGTTATGGTTTCGTTCTATCTATTTAATACGCCGCATAGAAATGGTTTATTCAACAAAGAATCTTGGTACTTCAAACTTACAGATCATTAATACGCTGGAAAAATACAACAGCTGACGTCATGATTTTGCACCTGCAACTTATTTGGATACACGTGAGTGTTTGAAACTTTCCGTAACTTTGAAAGTATTATAAATTATTATAAGATCTCCTACGTTGATTATTAGAATAACACAAATTTAAAGTAGTTTTTTAAAGTTAATAACACACCGAATAAATATTTAGTTTGTCAGTTATTTGTACACGCATTCAATGTGTGTCAAGATATTTAGAATGACAACTTGTGTCAGATAAAAAAATAGTATAGATTCTGTTTCCTAATCTAGACGCCAGATGCAGTCTTGATTTAATTTTCACATTTTACTTAAAAACAATTAAGGTCATGTAAAAGCTTTTTATTGGTGCTGATATTCGTGTATATTTTTTTGTGTAGACAACAGTTAAATTTGAATAGTTGCATTTTATGATCGTTATTTTTCTGATGATCAATCTTTGTTGTAAATGGTCAAGGAAGCGCTTCAATGATTATAGTAAAATAAAATCTTGTGATATGAACAAATAAATTATGATATGTTTGCTTAAACTAAAATTTTATAGAAATGATTAATTTATAAATATTTATTTAGAAGGTTAAACTTCACTAAAATTCTTTTTATAAAAAAAAATTAATGACAAGATAGTAAGCATATATATTGCAGTCACATGTATATATATCCGATTTCTACATATGAATAGAATTCATTTTGTTTCATTTGAATGAAGTTTTATTATTCTACATTTAAATTAAGAAAAGAAAACTAGAGCAAACCCTCATTAAGTAAAAGACAGAATAATGAAAATAAATCCCTTTAGTATTTCACAGATGTTTAAATTCATTTATTCTATTTTTGGCATATGCTTTTGAAGACACAAATAGTGTCCATGTGGTGTTTTGTTTGTTCACAGGTAAAGCTGAGACAACTGTTTGACATCTGGTGGTTGAGGTTTTGGTAAGTGTGTGATATAGAGTGAAATTCAAATTTTATGGCTATGATAGTGGTGTTAAGATAAGGTTTCCGCATTTCCCTTATACAAACACAGTTAAATTTTGTTGGCACTTGTATTAAAAAATACGGTGGCGCCTATTAAAAATATTTTTGGTCGATTATCCACCCATGACCCATGCTCATGATCTACCCAGAGCTAACACTCTACTAGCCGTTTAACCCCTAAGAGTTTTCTTTGTCTAAAGCCGTTTTCCATCTGACATTACCCTGGGCTTGGAGTATAAAGAAGAAAATCTCGACCTAGTGACATCAGATTAAAAATAGAGAGTTTTAGTATATAACTGATAGTCACGAGGATAAAGGGTAATAAACTTACAAAAGTTTTAATTACCCCCGTTTTTTATTTAAAAATATTACACTTACACTTGCGCTCGCAACGTGGGGCTGGAAATTCATTTAGAGGCTGGAATTTCATTTAGAGGCTCGAATTTCAGTTAGAGGCTCGAATAATTTCATTTAGAGGCTGGAACATTTAGTAGTTATTTTCATCACACTTATATTCACCGACTGAGGTTTGCTTTGATATTAGTAACGTCTTCTTTTAGTTTCATTTATGTTAAAGTTTGTTACAGTTTATAGTGAGTTCTTCTTTATATAGTTAGGACATTCGTTTGTTTGAGATTTCATCTTCAAAAATTTTATAATTGAGTTACGTTAGAGATATTCAGATATTTAATTATGGCAGAAACTTATAACATCGTACATTTACTTAAAAATGAGTTAGAATATGAATTGAACATTAGAGGCATTGAAAATTCAAGACCAGTTTCAGATAAAAGGAAAATTTTAGCAAGGTTGTTGGCCAAAGAAACAGATAAACCAGGTTGTTTGATAGATTCTTCAAGTTATAAAGTAGATTTCAAAGTAGAGAAAGAAGAGATTGAGTCTAGTATAGAGTCAGTTAAAAACGTTTTGTTAGAATTTATGGATGATCCCGCTGAGTCAATTTTTAAAAGGATAAGGTCAAGATTAGTACATCTTACAGGTAGAATTCAACGGTTAAAGCTCCCTAAAGAAAATTTTGAGGAAATTGTGTTATTTAAAAATGAAAGTTTGGCTACTATTCTTGTTGTGGAAGCAGATCTGCATGAGAAATTAAATAAGGGTACGAGTTCAAATCATAAAGATATTAATATAAATCCTATTGCTGCATCTAATGTGCCTATTCCAACGGTTACATATGTCACACAGTCAGTCCCTATTGGATCTTGGTCGATAAAATATTCAGGAAACCCATCTCTCTTATATCAATTTTTAGAAAACATTAGTGACATTGCACAGTCTCGAAAGGTATCTGAAATGGAATTGTTTAATTCTGCAGTTGAATTGTTTATTGGTGATGCCTTAGTATGGTATCGTTGCGTTCGTAGTTCATTAACAGATTGGAGTTCGTTGGTTAGTAGACTAAAGGAAGATTTCTTGCCAGCACATCCTGAAGACGATATTTGGAAAAATCAAAAATAGATTACAGAGGAATGGTGAATCAGTTGTATTGTTCATTGCTAATATGGAAAATTTGTTTAACCGATTACCTATTATTCCTGCAGAACACACTAAAGTTAGAATAGTCAAGAAAAATTTATTGCCATATTTCATTCAGCATCTTGCTCTTACAGAGATAGAGGATATTAGTACGTTAGTTAAATTGTGTAAGAAGTTAGAAGAAGCTTCTTTAAGTAAACATAAGTCTGTTTCAGTTGCACCATATAGTCACAAGCAGCCTATTAATTATTTTAATCCACGTTTTAGAAACAAAACCCTAGTTCATTTCAGAATGTTTCAAGTCGTGTTTATACCCTACATCTTCACATTCCCAGTACAAGTTCTTAATTCTGCTACCCCAATGATAGAAAAGAGTGGAGTAGGTAACTCATTTATTAAGCATAAATTGGTATGTTGGAATTGTTCACGTTATGGACATACTTTCAGTGTCTGTAGATCTTTCAAGAGATTATTTTGTTATGGTTGTGGTCGTAAAGGAGTGACTAGTATCACTTGTCCGTCGTGTCCAACTCAACGAGTAGAGGAACAGAAGTTGAGTAGCGAAATTCCTGTTTCTAGATAAAATGATAAAGTTATTTGATATGGATGTTACGAGTTTATTCGATTTTGGATGTATTACATCGATAGTAGGTTCATCTTTTAGTCTTATTAGTTATATTAGTTGTTCGATTAATGGTACACTAGTTTTTACTGTTGAAATATAGTTTTGAAGATTGCTCTTGTGCATGAGCACGTTTTGGTTTAGTTTGATTGGTTTTGAGTAGCAATTTTTATGGTCGCGTTACAACGTAGTATGTTGAGTTAAGTTAGATCTATGCGAGACTTGTTGTGGTTCATCGTGTAGCGTTATGTTAGTCTAGACGAAACTCCGGAAGGGTTGGTCGCTCAGCGTTATGTCAGTCTATGCGAGGGTCGTGGTAAGTTTGTCGCTTTAGCAGTTTTGGCATCGTCACTTGAGATTATTTGAAGTCGGTTATGATGTGATTCGTTTTGCTTATTTAGTTTGTCAGTCTAGATGAGACTCAGAGAAGAGTTTGTCATTCTAGCAATTTTGTTTATAAGTCTAGGTGAGGCTCATAGAGGAGCTTGTCATTCGAGCAAGTTTATGCGTTGTGAAGCATTTTGGTTTATATCGACAGTTTGATTATGGGTAGAGTAAGCGTGTACCAGAACATTTATTAATAGTTATCATGAAGTAAAGTAGAAAATAATTTCGTATTCAAATTCCCCCTTTTTCATTTATCCGTATCTTCAAATTTAAGTCTAAGAAAATGTTTAGTATCGATAATTCAGCGACAGATGAATGTGAAAATGAAGATGTTAAGAATGTTTCTGATCCTTAAGTATTTCTAATTATAGTTGATGTCAGTAGTAATTCCTTTTGGTCCATGTTTTAAACTCTTAAGTAGGACAAGATTAAAGTTAGTGAAATTTTTTTGGTTTGTTTAAAGTAATTTTTGTTTTAGTAGTAATAGAGCTTAATATGTTTGTTGATTTAGATGTTGCATGTGTTAAATGATAATTTTGATGACGACAAAGATGTGTTAAATGACGACAAGGATGTGTTAAATGATAATTTTGATGACGACAAGGATATGTTTATGGATTTTGAATGATGATATGTTTTTTGAGGTGTTTGAGAGTGCAGCATATGCTTAGAGATGTTGCAGGTATATAGAGAAGAATATGTATTCGGTGAAGAGGTGCGTATTCAGTTATGAGGTACATGATGGAGATTACAGAGAGTGTTTAGTAAAGTGTTGAGTATAGTTATATAGTTAGAGTGTGATAGAGTATTAAGCATTAAAGGAATGCTTGAGTTTTGGTTTAGTAGTTTGAGACTAGGCCTGATGTGCTTATTTTTATTGAGAGTGTACATGAGCTAAGAGAGTTCATGAAGAGTTTTTTTGTGAGTTGCTGGTGGATGTCTCCCAGTAGGCTCAAAGTATGATTTATTAGTGGTTTTGGAGTTCTTTGGTGATGAATCACTGATGTTGTAGAATTTTTGAGAGATATAGTTGAGTCTGTAGCATAGTAGTCGTACAGATAATGTTGTGAGGTGCTCACTCAAAGATCAAAGGTATCTTGTTGATGAATAAGTATTGTTAATACTTTGTCTGTTTCTCGAGTGTTGGAGATTTGTTTCGTGAATGGACTTCGTAAATAACAGCTTTTGGTACTCGTTAAATTCATCGATTAGTTTAAATATAATTAGCACTTGGAAAGTTATGTACATAAATCCTTAAGACAGATATAGTAAATTAGAGAAGAGTATTCGTTGTACAGATTTTTGTTTAATAGTAATTTTGTTATACATTCGATTTTGTTTATTACAGTTCTAATTTATAGAAAAATATTTTTCGCTTCAGGTAAAATTTTATTACTTTGATATGGTTGTTGCGTTTGTAACTATAGATGACATGCATCCACTGAGTGTTAGATTCCCCTAAATATTCTTAACTGATTGACGTATATACTGATTATGACTTCCCGAATTTGTCCCTTTATAGGCGTGTAGTACGCGCAGTTACTAATCACTCAATCCCATGCATTAATATTCCCCCATATCAATTAGTGAATTATTCTGATTTTTTTGTTAAACTCATCGTTAGTTATAGTTAAAGTTTGTGCTGTTTTGTTGTGAGTTGTTAGAGGTTTATACAGTTAATAAGAGTAATTTTGAAGTTTCAGTCGAAAATTTTTTAGAAAAAATTCTTCCATACCTCAATTTTTCTCTTGGGAAGAGGCTGTGTAACGTATTTTTTTCTTGTTGCACCTAGCCTAATAAATTAATAATAAAACAGATAAATTTTAAAGCATTTAATTCGTAAATATTCAGCCAATAAAAGTAAAGTATAATATTCCCAATAACACATAGAATCTAGGAGATTTATATTCTGTGGCTTGTTGCCAAGCGTAGTCCAGTTAATTATGAGCACTTTTGTTTCCAACGTCGAAGAATCAAGTCGCTTTTGTAGACTAGAGATAAAAGTCAAGATGGCTCGACTAAAACACGAGGCGTCTAATAGAGTCAGAAAGAAGAACTTGAGTTGAGAACATGGAACAATAATATACATCATTTAAGACAGTTGGTATAGATTAATATTATAAATTAAACTAATATATTTCACTTTAGTGCAATATCTAATGGACATATCTACAACAACAATTTTCAATGTTAAATTATAATAAATTTTCGTCGCAGTAATTTAAAGCAGGCAGTTATGGTTTCGTTCTATCTATTTAATACGCCGCATAGAAATGGTTTATTCAACAAAGAATCTTGGTACTTCAAACTTACAGATCATTAATACGCTGGAAAAATACAACAGCTGACGTCATGATTTTGCACCTGCAACTTATTTGGATACACGTGAGTGTTTGAAACTTTCCGTAACTTTGAAAGTATTATAAATTATTATAAGATCTCCTACGTTGATTATTAGAATAACACAAATTTAAAGTAGTTTTTAAAGTTAATAACACACCGAATAAATATTTAGTTTGTCAGTTATTTGTACACGCATTCAATGTGTGTCAAGATATTTAGAATGACAACTTGTGTCAGATAAAAAATAGTATAGATTCTGTTTCCTAATCTAGACGCCAGATGCAGTCTTGATTTAATTTTCACATTTTACTTAAAACAATTAAGGTCATGTAAAAGCTTTTATTGGTGCTGATATTCGTGTATATTTTTTGTGTAGACAACAGTTAAATTTGAGTAGTTGCATTTTATGATCGTTATTTTCTGATGATCAATCTTTGTTGTAAATGGTCAAGGAAGCGCTTCAATGATTATAGTAAAAATAAAATCTTGTGATATGAACAAATAAATTATGATATGTTTGCTTAAACTAAAATTTTATAGAAATGATTAATTTATAAATATTTATTTAGAAGGTTAAACTTCACTAAAATTCTTTTTATAAAAAAATTAATGACAAGATAGTAAGCATATATATTGCAGTCACATGTATATATATCCGATTTCTACATATGAATAGAATTCATTTTGTTTCATTTGAATGAAGTTTTATTATTCTACATTTAAATTAAGAAAAAGAAAACTAGAGCAAACCCTCATTAAGTAAAAAGACAGAATAATGAAAATAAATCCCTTTAGTATTTCACAGATGTTTAAATTCATTTATTCTATTTTTGGCATATGCTTTTGAAGACACAAATAGTGTCCATGTGGTGTTTTGTTTGTTCACAGGTAAAGCTGAGACAACTGTTTGACATCTGGTGGTTGAGGTTTTGGTAAGTGTGTGATATAGAGTGAAATTCAAATTTTATGGCTATGATAGTGGTGTTAAGATAAGGTTTCCGCATTTCCTTATACAAACACAGTTAAATTTTGTTGGCACTTGTATTAAAAATACGGTGGCGCCTATTAAAAATATTTTTGGTCGATTATCCACCCATGACCCATGCTCATGATCTACCCAGAGCTAACACTCTACTAGCCGTTTAACCCCTAAGAGTTTTCTTTGTCTAAAGCCGTTTTCCATCTGACATTACCCTGGGCTTGGAGTATAAAGAAGAAAATCTCGACCTAGTGACATCAGATTAAAAATAGAGAGTTTTAGTATATAACTGATAGTCACGAGGATAAAGGGTAATAAACTTACAAAAGTTTTAATTACCCCCGTTTTTTATATAAAACTATTACTATTACAAGGGTCTATATATTGTTTTGGCAACCCCCTTTTCTACTAAGGCTATGTTCCGAGCCACCATGTAGTAGTCTGTACGACCCTATCGTTAAGCGTCAGAATCGAGTACTAATAAGTAAATTTTTTTATTCAAAGTAATTGATCCTTTAGAAGTAATAATTGATTAAATTTTTATATCTTAGAATTTACAACTATAAATATTGTAAAAATATTTAAATTAAAGTATGTACATGATTATCTGATCTGATGTCCATTCAAGTCTTAAGAAACAAAAACGTTCTTTAAATAATTTGTTTCATATCAATAAACATTGTAAATTGATTTCATCTTTTTCTTGGATAAAAAGTTACTTGTTATGGAATAAAATCTTTCTAATTCAAACAGGTTTAATTTTCCACGTAAAATAAATTAAGTTTTAAAAAATTCATTACAATAGGGTTTCTGTATCTACTCTAAAAAACACACTTTTTAATACTTGCTAGATACAGTGAGGTCCAACTTAACTTTATTTAATTTTTGGTATAACAAAGAATATTTCAACTCTGCCCTTTTTCATGATCTCCCAGGGGTAATAGCCAAGTTAGCGGCCCAAGCGGCAAGTTTTTAAAGTTCCAACTCACTCGCGTAAAAAGTTCAAGTTCCTTGGAATCTTTAATTTTTGTTCTATCTCCTCCCTAGGCGCCCGACGAATTCTCTTTAAATTAGGTATTTTATTTTTTAACTAAAACCGTGACATTGACATTACCAACGTCTTGGCGTTTAAAAATAATACCGCTACATTTAATTTCACGTTCCTTTTCTTTTAACCCCTTACATTAGCGCCTAACGTCGTTGGGATAGAAACAAAAAATTGTCACATTAGTACAGCACCAGGGGCCAGAGTTGGATTTAAAAAATTAAACCGCTGAAATATATCAATTTACTATCGTAGAGCTTTTGCGAAATATTAAGTTATAATTTCGTGTGTATTTAATTATCATTATTCATAGTGCGTAGTAGTATTCTAATGAAACCTTTGGTATTAAATTATTTAAAACTGCTTGCACTTTATAATAGTATTCAGTATTCTTTACAAACATAAACATGGACGGTCGATCTAGACCCAGTAGTCCTTGTTATAAAAATTAGCAGCACAGAAAGCAATCGATCATAATGCGACTTTGGATGAAACGCCAAAGTAAAATACATTTTTTAAGGGTCCCGAACGCGTACAACAGAAATATAAAAACTTCTTCGAACCTCCTGCATCTTCTTCGTGTCCTTCACTTGAATGTCCATCTATTTCAACATTTTTGAATGGTTGTGAAAATTTTGATTCCGAGGGCATTGAAGTTGACAACAATATTTCGGCATCTGAAAGTTTTCATACTATGAAAGAAGGTTTGGTTGATGAACCTGCTAGTGAGGACGCTTTACTTTCTTCTAGTGAATAATCTACCACAGAAGTGTCTGTGGTACTGATCCAAATCGGATATTAAACGATTTCAAACATTTATATCTGACAAAAAACAGCATTTGTCAGAATTTGGACGCTGATTTTTGCTTAACAAAACATGTTCAGAGTGGTTTTTGTCGTATTTTGACAAGGAATATGTTTGAAAAAAATTGTCAAACAGAGAAAAAATAAGAAGAAAGTGGTTGATATACTCTGAAGAAAAAAGAGCGGCATTTTGTGGTCCCTGTCGTTTATTCGGAGCTTCAGTTGACCATCTTGTACAAAATGGCTACTACGATTGGAAGCATGCGAAGGTTTGCTTCAACACACATGAAAATTTCAAAGACCATAAACTCTGTTTGATAAATTTTAAAGAATGAAGTAAAAAATTGGTAAAATGGACTATGAACTAACTGCCTAGCTAATTGAACAAAGTTATATTGGAAAAACATTCTCAGGAGAGTTGTGTCATTTATTAAAAAAAAACTGATTTCTAGTGCTTTGGCTTCTAGAGGAGAAGATGAAAAATTGGTTCGCAGTAATGGAAACTTTCTTATGTGTATGGAATTTTTTAAACCTTATAGCTGAAAATTTCTGCAGAAGTTTGCTTAGAAGCGACTAAATTTTTCAGCTTATTACAGGAACTATACAATTTTTATCTAGTAGCACGAATTGCTAGAAAATTTTGATATCTCAATTGGAATATCAAGATGAAAGTAGAAATAAAGCTGCTCTTAAAAATTTAAGTAAAACCAAATGCAATTAATGTCGTAAATAACAGATGGGATAGTATTGCAAAAACCTGAACATTTATAGAAAACTCTTAGACTGAAATTCCTAATACTAAGCTGAATACAAAAATCTGAGGTTCGAGATGCGTTAGTGGTTGTTATCTGGGATTTTTTCTCTTGGAAAGGATAAATGAAACCAGAAAGAGGTTGCAAGCTGTTGAAGTGGATCTAAATATAGCTGTCAACTTATATAACTTCCGGATCGATTTTGCAAAAGCCATTAGAAAGGAAAAAATGTTTAAACATTTCGAAGAAAAAGCCAAACAAAAAAGACAGATTGCAAATATGAAAAGGAAGAGAATTCCAAAAAATAAAAGACAATTTGATGAGCGTGAAGCAGACAAAACTATTCATTCTACTGGTTCTGATAATTTTGGAATCAATGTAATCTATGTAATTCTAACAATTTAAAAGCCAATCTTGAAGAAAGAGGTGCGGCATACGTTGTTTTTAATGACTAATTCTATGATTTGCCATACTTTTTTACCCTGAATATAAATGGAGATGTGTCCACTACTGTATTTGAACGTCTTATTGCACCTATATTAAAAGCGTACACAAGTGACTTTGAAGAGTGTTGTCCAGTAGAGTGCCTACAGCTGCGAGCTTACGAGCTTATTTGCAAAGTGAAGTTGAAAAGAGTTGCGTACTAAAAACGCAATTCAATTGTGTCGATGGATTTGACAAAACAATTTTGTAGAATTGTATTCTAATAGTGATATCCTCTTACGTTTATTTCTGTGCAAGGCAATTACTAATTGTACCGCAGAAAGATCGCTTTCTAAATTACAATTAACAGAAACTCCCCATCGAGCTTCCATGGCCTAAGAGCGCTTAAATGCTTTATATGTCCAAAGTAAGCTAGTGAAGAAGCTCTGGTTTGAAACTGTTATTGATGCATTTGCTCAGAATAAGGCTAAAAGTAGGACTTTTGATTCTTTAAATAATTCATTAAAAGTTCTTGTTTTGTAACTGTTATAAAATCTTTTTTACTAAGTGTCGTGTTTGTTTCTTTATGTTAGAGGCCATATCTTTTTATCCTTAATAACTTTTTGTAAGTACTTGTTTTGTAATACTGATGAAATTACATTGCAAAGTGTGTTTATATTATCTACTATGTTCGTTAATTTTAGGAGTATCTATGTGTGGCGACCGGGGGCCATAGAGTTTGAAAGGGCTGCAAAAATAGTGTTGCCCATAAGTAACAAATAGCTAAATCGGAAATTGACTATATTAAACCTTAGCAGTTGATGCCCCCAGTAATACGTCCAATAGAAAAGAAAGAAACTATTCGAGATTTTAGCGAAAAATGGTTTAGTAAAAAAGTATAATTTTTACAAGTGTGCAGAAGCTCTTGCCAGTTCTATAAATGATTTGTTGAGCGAATAAATTTAGAATAGTCAAATTCCGCAGCCAAATCTTCCAATTACATTAGAATTATTTTTCATAAAAGAAAATGAAATTTTATTCAATAGCTACGTTTTGAAAGGTTTATTTAAGACCATCATAACATTACCACCTTTCAGTTTCTTTACGAATAGAAACAAAACGACGTTTCTAGTTTCCTGTATTGACGAAAAGCTTAGGATAAAATAGAGTTCTCAATGGCATGTGCTTATAAATAGGAGACAAATCACTTGAGAGACTAGGCGAATCCGAGTACTGACTTAACGGGAACCGTGAGTGTTGTCTTGCGTTAAATAAAAACCAAACCCAAAATATATAAAACAAAAACATTTTTCTAATTTAAAACGAACAGAATTTAGTTTTACTGAAAGGTAAATGTGAAATCCTATGATATACACCAAAGTATGAAACTTCTAAATAAGAATGATCTAAATATTCAGCTACCACGTGCCTTACCTACTACTGATCTAGCAGGTGCTCAGTGTTAGTCTATATGAAAATACATAAAGAACACGGTTGGTGCATTACAAAAATTTTTTTAAATCTGTAGTGATCCGTAGTATTTCCTAAGTCGATTCTCATTGGTTGATAGTTATTGCAGATATTATAGGGTTCATTTCGATATTCGAAGGTATTTTTGAACAGCTTGGTAACTACTTGCCTGTTTCCGAACGCACTCTGTGACATCAGAATTAACCGCTGTAGGAGTGAGGAAAAGGAAGCTATCTAGTCGATAGGTTTTAACCACGTTTTTGGACTTTTAAGCAGCGTCTAAAATGGAATATTGAAAAAAGCTCCACTTGGCGATTTTTGTTAAAGCTAATGTTTTTAATTATATTCTATTTTTGTTATCTAATTGCATTGAAGCGTTAGCATTTATTTGATGTGATTTGTTTGTGTTTTAAGATAGTACTTGAATTTAATGACAAAGTTGTCATGCATATTTTTGTTTATAAGTTAATCCACTTGATCTGTTTAATTTTTAAATGTAGGTTTATGTAGCTGAAGCAATCATACTAAATAATTCTTAACGTTTGCTTACTTGATTAAATATATTATATTAATATGCATGCATTTATGTAGTGTTTAAAGAGCCTGAATCCGGGCTTGTATTTATGCTCTTGAATTTGATATGTATTTTCAACGTTCTAATTACCTAATAATCTATAGGAACACTGTGGCACGATTTAAAGAAAATTAAATAAAACCCTCCGGCTGGTGTTATTAACAACAAACAAGTGACAATTCACTTGTTTGTTGTTAATAACACCAGCCTGCGTTTGAGGAGAATATCCTCAATAGTGTTTATAGCAACAGTATAGTAAATTGTATGTTGGGAAGGTTCACTTCAGCCTATGTGGTGAGGAGAATATCCTCTGAAGTGTTCCAGAACAACAGCTAATTATTATTTAATTACAGATTTCCTACTGATGATGACCACATAGTGGTCGAAATACGTATCTAGTAATTTAAATATTTTTTGTGGTTAAGGGTTTTTATTTAATTTTATTCTAATTACCTGTCATGATTATGTAATTGTTCTATTTCAGCTTTTAGTTGTACGTTTTACAACTGCATGTTCATGTCTTTTTTGTGAAAACCTAACCTTAAATCAGTTTGATGTGACTTGATATTTATAACTTATGATTTTATCGGTAACTAATCTTGAAATATGAAGATTCTTGTTAGGATGTAATTATAGCAAACCTCTGCTATGAATCCGTTTATTAACGCGTTTGTTATATGACTATGTTGGAGATAGTCGATTCAATTTATAAATGTCCTTTGTTTGGTACTATCATAACATACATTCATGTTTATTCATATTTATTTTGTCAATATACCGGTACTAGTATTTATGCAAATGGTAGAATGTAGGTTAGTCATTGTGAACCATATTCCAAAACAGGCTGGAAACTGCTAATGATTTGTATGGTAAGCGAGTATATTTGGGTTTTTGTTAAATTTACTAACATTTTATGTCCGTGCGGGGTTGAACATTGGTAATCAAGGGTCTTATCTTCCCGGTGTTCTTCCTCTTTCAACTTTAGCCGGGTAGTCATGGCTCTGTTGTTCTCGGTACTTTTCAGAAAAGATTAGCTTGACTACACAAACATTTCTTCAGTTGTCATATGTAGAATATCTGGGTAACAGTTGATATTCCGTAATATTAAAAGTGCACAGGGTGCTTGTTCGCCACCCCATCCTTGGAGAAGTGTATTTATGCAGTTATTAGTGCAAGGTTGTTGAGGTTTTGTCTGCCGATACTCTTTCCTCAGCGTTAACCCAGGTGAGCCCGGCACTGTTTGCTCTTGTGATCAATGAATAACTGCTGGTAACCTAATTTTGAGGTTATCGTATAATATTAAAATAGGGTTGATAACCACTTTAGTTTTATTGCAAACATTCGTGCCTTAACGCCATCTCAGTGTGTATGTTTGGGACATTTTTTGGTCACATAACATAGATGTCACGAGCCACAGTCACTAGACTCTCGATCACAGCCAGGTATTGTCAATAGAGGGCGTTCGTTCGTCTGTAGGATGGTTATACTACAAATACCCCTCTTGAAAAAAAATAGCGCTTTGCTCTCTACTCGCACATTTATATTCTATTAGGTTTTATCTCGTATATAGTTAGACTGGGAGCTGGAAGGAAATGAGTATGCAAAATATGACGACCGCATTTTATCACTTGATATTATCCCATAACAAGTCAAATATTGTCGATGTTTCCGTCCATTTTATGGTCAAATTTTCTTTTTTTCATCTCCTTCATAGGAATTAAAGAAATCAATTAAGCAAATGCTACGCAGTCGTTTTAATCAAGATTTCAGTGACAATAGGTTTTTATATGATGAAGGCAATGATAGTTTCTTAAATAAAATAAAAGAGAAAATCATTATAAACATTTATTATTAAGAAATTAATAATTAAACAAGAAATAATAAAATTCAATAGAAAGGAATAAATTCTAATAGTAATATGCAAAATGAAGAAAAATAACTAGTCAGTATTATTTTGACACCCTTACACACGAACCTAATCTTTAGCAACTGCAGGACACTATCCGACAGTTTGATTTACATTTACAGAACAAAATCTAAGACTCTGGTAACGGTCGCTTTATCATTTATTGTGAGCGTAAACAAATACAGTGAAATCAACAGGTTCAGATTGTGTTTTGTGAGCAATTTTTCATGAGTGTGTTTTGTCTGTAGACCTTAAAAAATATAAATAAATGCAAAGCATCTGATTTGCTTATTACCTTTATTAAATTAAATCTGAAACCTATATTTTGTGAAATTAATGTATGCCGAAGTTGATCGCAGTTAGTTATATAGGTTTCCCAAACATGCAAGAGCGTTTTAAACAAAATCCAACAATATAATTTTTAAACACTGCCTACTCTACTAGTTGTATCACAACCACTTATGCAATGTAATGCTGGTACAATACTACAAATTTTGTCACCAAGGAATTGAACAGCTAAATGACATCCTAATAAAAAAATTTTCTTACTAGACTCCTATTCCTTCTAGATCTTGCAATTTTAACTACAAATCGGTTTTAAAATTTAAATTTAATTATTATACTGATTCAGTTTCTTTAACGCTTAAATATGCTACCGATAAAACTTGAACTTATACAAGGTTGATCTGATTGAGTGATGCAGTATATGTATTTGTTTCAGGCTACTGCAGCATATAGTATGGTTACAACGAAAACGATTCGCACGATGTTGGAACTTGCCTCGTATTTTAGCAACCACGCAATTACGACTGCAGACTGTAAGTGAAGCGTTCACGAACTTGTATTCATTTTGTCTAATTTGATGCCGATTTTTGTGAGAGTTGTGTAAGTTGTGTTTGCTAATTAGTTAATTTGTGATTGTTTTTGTTTAGCGATGTATTTTCTAAATGATACATCATGTATTTTACTTGAAACTTCCTTCTCGAGATGGAAAAAGGATGACAAACAGATTTTTTAGTTGTAAAAGACTCCTGCTTATTTTAAATGTAAATAATATTGTAAATGTTAAGGACAAAGAATAAACTCCGAAAATTTAAAAAATCGTGGTATTCGGAATAGGAAAGTTTATGTGGTAGTTATTACTTAAATAAACTTTTTGTTTACTGCGTTTAGTAATTTCAGCTACTTGGAGTAAAACAGGCTTTACTGATTTGGTAATGTGGCTCGCGCTTTCACAAAAATGAAAGTTCTTTTGAACACATTTGTAATGTTTTAGGTTTTGTTAAATTAAAAAAAATTAAGTAGCAATGAAAATACTTTAGAAGAAAATTCCAGGTCGTATATTGAAAATATTAACGAAAACGTAGTTTTAAACAGGCGTTTCATGCAACTACCTATTCGTGCAAAGCAAACTGATTAATTGCATTTTTCAATAAACTGATTAAGACCTAGAGATCGAGATAAACAGCTGTAACTTTTTCTTTATTCTAGTAAACGATTCTATATTGTACAAAGATTTCAACAATACACTGCACTTAAAAAATAAACTACAACTAATTTATGCAGATGAACATCATTGAAATATGAACTAAACTGATGGAACGATTTAAGAAATTTTACGTTGTTAGTGGAAGTGGAACAGCTGACATATTATTTAAAGTTGTATCAGTCTGTGTGGAAAAGTTCAATTATAAATCAAAGCTTGCTGAACAGTGTTTTGATAAAGCAAGTGTGACGTCTAGACAATTAAATGGTCTCCAATCAAAAATCAAAAAAGTATCATCACAAGCAATTTACGTCCACTGTTTAGCACATTGCTTAAATTTATGCACTACAACAAAGTTGTAACAGTATTTCAAAGTGTTGATATTTTTTAAAACTGTTTAAGACTGCTTTATTGTTCCATTATTCTGCCAGAGGAAAGTATGTGGTTGATATAATAATTGCAAGTCGAATGCCTGTTTCCGTTATAACAGGATAGATATCAAACTATTGCAACGAAAACTCTATTTGCAACAACCGCAGTTCTTTCTTGTCAAACTGTGTATACAAGTCTTTTTAACAACTTGCAGCTCTCCTAACGCTTTACTTTTAGAACTAATCGTTAACAGTACACGTATTAGCTTCTTAACACTAAAACTAGAATGCTATCTTCTAAATTACTATAGAACCACTATAATTAACTATACAAGCACTAATTGTTAATTTATATGATCACTACAGTAATTTATATCAACACTAATTTATATCGACAGTCATTTTTTTTTGAAAGCCATAAACTGGGGCTGGTATCTAACCAGTACTTATATCAAAGTTTCACTTAAAACTGAACTAACTAACGCTATCACGGCAATTCATTTTTTCCAATCGTACTAATTATTTCAAACACATACCAGATTATGCAAATACCGTCTCGAATGTACCTATTGTAATCTTTATATGCAAAGTCTTGTACCTGTCAATGAAGAGATCTCGCACCGCAGGACCTGTCGATCATTTTTTGTGTTCAAACTCCTCGTTTACATTCTAATGTAATCATTCTAGCCATAGGTAGACCAAGCGGTACAACACCATGAATTCTAAATGCAATTAATAATGAGCGGGATTCCCTAAAACAAGTGTTTACCGAAATTATAAACTACTAGACTTATTAAAATTATATTAAACAGAGTGGTAGATTTCTAAGCAAATTTAATGACTTTGAACTTGCATTTTTTATTGTCTATTTTAACGATATTTTTACCCTGATTGATATAATTTTTGATGTGCTGCATACAAGGGCATTAGACGTTTAGTTTTGCAGATCGTATATTAAAAATGTACAAATATTAATAAACAGTAAAAACATTTTTGGTCCAGTAGTTTAAACATATAAGGTTCTCATACAATATCACCAGCGATAGAAAAACAAATCTCACGTCAAAGTAGGTCTTTGAAAAATACAAAATTTCGTATTATGCAACTGTGGACTCTTTCTCTTCAAATTAGCATTCGTTTTCGACACATGGAAAACCTTAATTCTTTAAACGCTAATAGACAGTTCATAGTTTGAATGCCTTATTTCCAAATAGGCTGTGACTAATTTAAAAATGTCCTATCCAAACGTATTTAATGATACACAGTGTTTAAAAATGAATTGCAAATAATTTATGTAGATGATCAATATACAAATATGAACCACAAAATTTAGTAGAATTTTTGACAGAACACCGAAACACTTTTAAAGACGTTTACAAATTATTGCGCTTAAAAATGACTAACCCATCAACGTATTTCAGTGGAAAGAATCTTTCTTGTTTAAAAAGAATTAAAACCGACTTACCTAATATAATGGAAGACTGATTATCAAATTTGTAAAAAATTTTGGTCGAAAAAACTTTTAAATGGATTAATAAACACACGGCCTATTTACATTGACATCATTGACAAGGTTGCAAGTATGAAGATCTTATTTTTAAGAAGTAAAAAATTAATTAGTTTAGTTCTACCAGTATTTTTTGCCTAATAATTATTTTTGTTTTTGTAATTTAATGTATGTATTTTGTTCAATATCTATTTAAATGGGATGAAAAACCGTTTATTCAATGTATCACTTTGAAAAACGGGGTTTTCTATATTTGCTTCACTTGTTCTTGAAGGCACGAACCGCCATCTAATGAACTGAAAATTAGTGTATGGTACAATGATGTTGCCTGCTGCGTTTTGAGGTTAAGTAACAATTTCTTAATAAAAATACCGCTAATTATTGCTCTTTTAATTTTACATATTAGTTTTGCATTAATTTAATTTTAAAACAGGATTATATAATGGTAGATGCATAAAACACTTAATTAGTTTAGTATATAACTGTCTTATTAAACACGTTAATTAATTTTTGTAGTAAATAGAGCAGCAAAGTACAAAGACTATAATTTAGTTTAAATTTTAATACAGGAAGGAGAGCATAGAAATACGATTAAGTGTACTAGTGGTGATTGAGCTGTCACGTTACAATATAAATACAATTAAAGTTCACATTTATTTGCACTAACTATATAATTATTTTTAAATTGGGACAGCAAACCCTGTCTTTATTTTACAAATTAGCTAATAGAGTTTTTGTATCAGGAGACAATCATTTACGCACGTCACCATTAGCTGGTGGCGAATTTAATAGTTTATTTGTTGATGAAGAAACTGAAACACTATAAAATCATCTAAAGTTCTTATTTTATTGATAAACATAGTAGACTGAAGACTGCAATTATGTTACTGTGTTGAATATCAATTTTATACCAAAATACTGATAAAGATACAGCAATAAATTTTTAAAATACAAACGTCAGAAAGCGCTGTTTTGAAAACAAATATTTGAAATGTGCTAGATACTTTTTCAATCTTTCCCTCTATCTATATTTCAAAAAGGCAATACCGGTACAACGTCGTTATTAGATAACATTTTCTACTACGTATAGTACAAAATTCTAAAAAAAATATCGTTACCTAGTTGTCAAGTTCTTATAACTGCATAAAAAGCGATATTATTTAATAAAGAAAAAGCTTTATCAAGCAAGCGTTCTTTTGACAACTCAAAGACTCCCTACTGGTGCTTAGAATAAGCACAAACAAGCTTAAAATTACATAATCTTAAGTGTTCATAAACAGTTTTGTTCATAATAAGAGCAGTGATCAATAAGAAATATATTGTAGCAAACGTAGTGCCAAACCACTATACAACGATGTAAGTTACGCCGAAATTCGTATCGTTCTACCCTCTGTTACCTTTTTACTGGTTATATGTAAAACCAACTCAAATTATTATTTTTTTACATTAGCCAGTTATTTCGATCCCTATAATGAAAGGACTAAGCTAGGAGTCCATTCCTCGGGTAGATCTTATGAGGAGTGGTCGTGGGTTTCACAACAAAAACATTGTCTACGTGACTGACTCTCATATACAAAATAGGGGTGCAAAAGGGGCGCCACCAAAACCTTGAATTTTTAAAGCACGGGTTTGCCCTAAGGGAGAACTTGGAAATCCTCAAGGGGAAAAATCGCTTTTACTGCAAACGCAGGATCTGTAAGAAAATAATGTTAATATAATAACAAAGGACGCAAGAGATGCACTCTTGCTACCTTGTGCCATAAAGAAGAGTAATAGCTATTGATACCAATAATTTAAGCATTATTATAAAGAGAAATTTAGATATTATACCTCTTAAAAGCGCTGTTTAGTGTTTCCTTATCAAGTCACAGCTAAAAACTTTATTTTTATAAAAGGGTATATATTGTTGTGGAATTAGAGGTTAAATAGGTATAGACAATAAAATTTTAGCTACTGTGCATAAGGGAAGAAAGCTTTAGAGTACAAAAACACAGGATACGCATGAATTATATTAATTTTAAATCAAACGCATGGAAGCAAAAGGGAGCTTGCATGTATAGAAAATCAATAATTTTAAACGCAAATATTTCCAGTTACATAAAAGTCAACGTTCGTTTATATAAATACTGAGAATGGTTAAACTAAGTATTGTTATTTTAAACGGTCGGTTGTTTCGAAGAACTGTTGTTAAATGTCAGGTTCATGGAATCTTAAACGAACGTTAGCACAAAATTCTATAGAAGTTTGTTTGCAACGGTCGATTTGTATAAGCTGCTAGAATACCAAGTGCCTTGAAGAATGAGTGGAATAAACGATCGATAATGTAAGACAGACAGAGAAGCGGGTTTTGAAAATCATATAAATACACGGAGAAAAATATTAAAGCTCTTTCCATTTAGATCTGAAACCGTGCTTAGATCTGCAACGTAGTAATAGTAAATGCTCTTACGGTTATTAATTATTGTGTGTTTAGTAAAGTTGCATATAACATCCTGTTCTGAAATTATGAAGGCTGTAGTAACGTACCGCAAAAGGTTGTAAAAGTGATATTGCACGAGTTGGTACTCTTGTTTAGATAAAAGGTGCCGACTCCATTAATGCAGGGAGGATATTTGGGTAAGCAAAGCCTAAAGCGTAATTTGTATACATGACGTATATTTGGTATGGAATGTTACGTTTGAAACAAAGCTAATATCTGGAAAGAAGAACAGTAGTGGTAGCGGAGATTTGGATGGTGGGGATCTGTGGATCCAGGCATCGTAGTAGATGGACACATCGATGGGGGTTTCTGGTAACCATCTTCAGTCGTGACGAGGAACGAAGGCGACTCCAGGTAACAAAACTTAAATTTCTGTTTTTGTATAAACATTTGTGTTGATATTGTGGGTGTGTGTGTGTGTTTTGACTTATGGGTGGCGTATTTATTACCATAAAACTTGTTTAAAAAGGTACATGTGCAGTACAATTAATTTTTATACTTAAAAAAGGGTTTATTGATGATATATAAAGGTTTATTCAAGAATTAAATTATTGTTGTGAGGAGTAAACGGGTCTTTAAATTTGTTTTCAATAAAATGCAAGGTTTAAAAAGCATTACAGAAACTGGGTTATAATGAGCTCAAAATAGACCAGAATAAAGTCAAACTAGGGTTGCATGTGGGGCCCATCTACTCGTATCATATAGAATTTGTTAAAATATACTAAAAACAAAGGACTTTAAAGTATTTAATAATTGTGATGGTAACAATTGCAATAAACTGTCTGTACCGAGGTGTAAATATTTTATTTGTTAATATGTGTAAATAAAAGGTTGTATGGTTGTTGTATTATTTTGGTAATTTCATTTGACGGTGTGTGTGTGAGAGAGGTATGTACTTAAAATGGTAGGTATTCAAGAAGAGGCCGATTGCTAAGCTAGTCAGGGTGAGCAGAGAATAGAAGCAGGCGTTACAAAAAGGTAGTGTAAAAATTTTTTTTGAATTTAGAATTTATTTTTTTTGAAAATTTTATGTTGGCGCAATTTGTGGGGCAAGAATTTTAAAAGCTTAATCCACGATTCTACGGCAATTTCATGTGGGCACGAAATTTTGTAAGTACCACGGCAATTTTATGACGGCCCAACGCTGGCGCTCGATGTTGAAAGCTTGTTCCTGACTTCCACGGCAGTATATATATATATATATATATATATATATATATATACTTTTACCTTTTTACTCAATTAAACCTAGCTTTGGACACCTTTGTCCAAAATAAAACAGTTGTTCAGTTAAGTTATATGATAGTTCTTTAATTAAATTTAACTTTCTTTGTGATAAGATTTTATATACAAAATATATATAAAATCCCTTAGACGCAGATATTTAAATATGAAAATTATGATCGTCTCTACTATGAATCAAAATGTTAATAATGTATTAAACATGACCGTGAAGCTTTTAAATTAAATACCCAAAATACACAGATCTGTTACCTTCGTTTACAAATATGCATTAAATATTTGATATTAAACAAAATTAGTTTTCATAATTACTTCGAGTGAAACTGAAGTTGAAAGTCATACTCTACTGGAATAAATAAGAAGCTTCATAATTTTAATTATTTGCATTTATATCTAAAATAATCAATCATTTGTACTATAATGAATTCCAAACAATGAGAGATCTCACGGTTTCATAACACAAAACTTATAAAATGCTATCATGTTAGTTACAAGTATCCGCTTGGTTGTCATATTACTTGAGACAGCTGGTGTCAGCTCAAGTATTTATGCTACCGCTTACCTTAGCAATAGGTGCACTTTGTATTTTCATTGTAACAAATATCTTATCGTAGCCACGCGTGCAATCCTGCGATTGTTGGACAAATAAGTGACGTCAGCGAACTTATACATCTGCATTTTCAAGGCATAAATTGGAGCTTCTCCTTCTAAAGTAATGATGAATCATGTTATAACGGCGTATTATGCTGGACCACCACAGGGAACTATCCCCATAAATTTACTGTACGATCCATTGAAGTAAATCGAAATATAATACCAATCTATAAAACGAGATACACCAAGTGCCTCATTTTCGAGCCTTCTTTAACTTTATGAATTTGAATAAAAATAAAACGTGGTAATTTACTGAGATTAAATCTGGAGTTAAAAATTTGTTAACGTGTTGAGATTAAAAATGGCTAACATATTGAGTTTAAATTCATTAACATACTGAATTTACATTCGTTAAAGTATTGAGAGCTACAATAAAAGCATTTAGTTTGCCTTAATAATTATTTAACTTGCTTGCCATTATTAGAAGCAAAACAGAAATCAAATGCATTTTGCACTCGATTATGCCGCCACGTTTATTGCCCCACGTAGATTGCTGGCACGGACCTTGTTGGTTTCCATGATGCTTGTAACTCTACAGGTGGTCGAGCCAAACTGATCCTCCGCTCGACGGGATGCGCACAATACATAAAAATCGACTGACATTGGAAATGCAATTCTAATGACCAACGTTTACAAATACAGACTATACCAGTATTATTAAGTAACATATGCCTTGTGATTGGGCTATACGGTCCTGATCTGAACATTTATTAACGTCGCAATATTAATTGTTTATTTAAATAAACAATGCAGTGTTTTGTAATTAAATTAATAAGCTTTCATAATTGTCAAAAAAATTGTTACACCTCAACCATTTAATTTGTTGTAGCAAGTTTAATTGCTGCACTCTCTAAATTGCAGTATTTTTAATTTAATCATTGTATTCAATTACTACATATCTTTTAAGGTTCTACAATTAGCATTAGATCGATTATAAACTCTGAAACTATACTTGCACCTGCGAAAAATCTAATAGTATAAAGATTTGTGTGTCGATTTAAATACAATGGTAAGAGGGGCTTCTTTAAATCACGAGAAGATGTTCAAGTTTTGACGAAAGACATGCAATTTAAGAATTGTACTATAAAAATAATAGTATGGGTCTAAACTAGTTTTGAAATTAATCTCCTCGTTGATGCGCTAAGTTGGAAGATAAATAAAATGATTAGTTAATTTCAAGCAGCTACTAATTGTAATGGTGTTCGGGATAGGATTTGAGTTTGTTCTTTCTTCAGTACAGTTTGGTAAAGTAATTATAACGCTTATCGGTTATGTCGAGTAATAAAGTAATCAAGATTTTAAGGCTACTAATATTTGGTTTATGATCTGAATTGTTATAAATGTGTTGGCGCGGATTTAATACCACATTACGTTGTAGTAGTGAATAAAATTAATGTACAAAAATTAAATTTTTAATGTCTAAGAATTTCATACAGAATTGATTATTAGTTATTTACTAAATTATGTTGTTAATTGGTGAAAAACTTCCTTTCTGAAGAAAGTATTATACAATGTGGAACCAGTTGTTCTCGTTAAAAAATTATTTTTGGATAACTAAATTGTTTGTTCCGACAAACATGTAAGTGGGTTAAAAATACGGCAGATTCTTTAGACACGCATGTTTGAAATTATTACCTTTGTTGCCAGGTTTATATCAAATGAAATGTCAACTCAAATAATTAATTAATATTTTTAAGTTGATCTTAAATATTCTAAAATTTCATTAACCATCAGTAAAGTATAAAATTCAGAAAGCTGATATGGCTCATACAAATGATATGCGTTTCCTTTATGTTAATAATTAAATTAAATTAAATAAATAAACTTTGCCATTATTCCAAATTTAAGCAGGACCTTTTTTGGATTATTCTTGTATACACTATATTGAGACGTGTACTTGAAGGTCAAAAATTTTATTTTATTTAAAAAATAGACATACTTTATTGGGTAATACTTTTATTATTTTTTTGATGTCTTACACGAATTATTAAAAGTTAGTTTCTTTAATATCATTATTTCTTATCTTGGATCACAAATAATGATCCCGGTGTATTTACTAACTATAGCTTTCCTTTTCAGGTGTAGTCCCTCTTATGGAAACTGCTATTGAGTGTTCTCAGGTTGTTTGTTTTGTTGTCCTAAGCGCTAGGGTTTTTATCTCTCCCCTTGTGCGTTGTTTCATCTTTATGTAGGTGTGTTGGAGATAGTGGTGCACGCCCTTTCCCCGTACACTTGTTAGCTAATTACGTTTACAACAAACCTACGACCATTCTCGTGCCTACGGCAGTAGTCGTGCCCGAGATGTGCGTGGTTGCGCTTTTCCTTCTTCTAAAGCCATTTAGCATCTGTCACCTAGGCTATTTTTTGTGATAAGTAATACTCCTTTGACTTATCAGAGCAAAATATAGATAAAAAAGATTCGGTTCCATCTATAATTCCCAAAATAAGTATAGAAGAATTAAAAAAGCTATTACACTGTAAGAAATATATAATAAGTTTTGTTAGTTATTCAACTCTGCAATAGGCCTCCGGAAGAATATAGAATATTGAAGCAAGGTCTAGAACTTACATTTTAGAACAATGCGATTGACTACTTATAAGCAGGAGTAATGGAAATTAGTTGCTATCTTATCCGTGAACGAGATTTATAATCGCCAGGTTAATGAGCTAGATATCCAAGTTCTGTCACGGTGAATCACCGCGGCACAACACTAGGGTACAGTAGCTAACAACAATCACAAATTGTGAGTGGGGGAACTAAACAAATCCTAAAAAACCTCTCGTTCCGGTGAAATAAAAAATTATCAGATGCTAGTTCCTTTATTTGACAAATTCGGACTGTAGGTTTTCAATGTCAAATATGTAGAAGTAGCAATGTAACAAGACGGACTTACGATCGATACATAGTTTAAAATAGGTACACTACTACAAAACACGAGCAGTGCATCACGGATACAACCAACACTAGAATTAACTTAAACACAATTAAAATTACTCAGCTAGCAAAGTCGCAACCTTAGACATTATTTAAAAACAGTGGAATATTTTATAATTAAGATATTATATTTAATGGGTGTACAAAAGATTTTAAAATAACTACTAAAAAAAACTCTACTATAATGCTTATAAAACAATCCAGAAAGTAGTAAAATTACGTGTGTGCAATACAGTAAGTATATAATATCTGCTTAAAAGGAAATCACCTTGACCGTCGTTGACCAGAAAACTATTATAATGTCTCATGGGGCAAAAAAGGGAAAATAGCATTTGTTACTCTATAAGCACTTTTACAATAAGCATTTCTATTAGGACGAGAGTGAATATGTTAGTGTAAAATGGTACAATTTGAAATAGTAAATAGTTTAGAAGTCTGCTGTGTATTAGTATTCGGTAAGATCCTCAAACATTTAATCTGCGTTCTCCTAGTTCATTATGAACCACGTGCGTTGGAGATGGTCATAGAATCCCAGAAATCCAAGATATTTCGTAGAATTCACAGAAGGCGATCCTAAGACCATGAAACCTATCCCAAAACGAGCTAAAGCAATTAAATGATTAGTAAATCAGTGCCAAATACAAAAACGGGGCCAAAAGGAAATATTCGCGTAATTTGTCGCTATAATTATAGAACATCTCCCGTAAAACATTGTTTGCATGAACAAACAAAAGTAATACAGTTGAAAGAACGACTTTGCTTCAAAAGTGCCTCAAAGGATGTCAAAAGGTGCTTCCTGTTATAAATCAGCCCACGTAAGGAGAAAGTAGAATAAATGACTAAAGTGATTGAAAAAACTCCGAAAGAGAAAATTACTAGCTGGCGCTAGGTCTGCAAAGACATGAGCGGAAGGGAGGGTGTCTGAAAGACCAAACTGAAGGAGAGAGCGCCACCTAATCTGATTTTACCAAAATAAAGAAGAGGTTAGGACTCCTTCAAATAAAGAATAAAAAGAATCGAAATTGGAAGTATGCATTTTGTTATTTAAGCGTTTTTCTTGATTTTAGTTTTAGGAAACGCATTAAGTACACTGACATTTGCTGAATATCGTAAATCTAAAAAAGATGAAACACCGTCACTGTAGCGCATGAGTCGTACTTAAAATAAATTCAATAAACAAAGAAAATAACTTATAGAAAAGAAATATCAAGATTCTTGCGCACTTATTAATATTATAATATAGCAACAAATTGTTGTACTAATAGCCTTAAACACAGTACTACGTTAAATTTTGGATTTCCCAATAAAAAAATATTGAATACTTCGTGATGAAAGTTAAGTATTTTTAGATGAATGAATAAACAAACAAACTGACAACCAAAAAATAAATAGATAATTTTAGCTTTAACATCATAGTTAGATCTTCGCGAATCCCTCATGAAAATGAAGTAAAAATTATAAAAATGTGTATTTGCTAAAAAGTTTGTTAGTGCGTTGGTCTCTATTTATTTTTCATATAAATAAAAATTAATTGTTTACAATTGATATTTCTGTTTCAAAAACAATTTAAGTTCTTTTAACAGTTTTAATTGATTCGCTTTCGAAGTGCGCATATCGTTCACAAATGTTTGCAACTTAGTACAATTTGAACAATAAAAGACAGATTTTTAAGTTACTAAGGATAAATTTATAATTTTAAATATAAAGAATTACAATAGCTAAACAACAAAAACTAACAAGAAATTAGATAAAGAACAGGTTTTGAAAATTTGTTCCACATAATTAAACAATGTGGCGAGTACCTTGGTTTTATGTGTGATGTACACAACCCCACATGTGGTTTAACAAAATTTTCTAGCAATAGTATAAAAAAAGCAACGTACCTCTAGGTGTGTCAATATATTTATCTTCCCGTTTAGGCAAATTAGGTGCCGCACCTAAACATACTCGACTCGTTAAATATGGACAATAAATGTAACTTAACTATTTGAAAACGCGAGTATTGCTGAACCTAATTCCTACCAGCTGCTCACCATTCTAACGCATGCTACGACTAAAAAAAGTCAAAGTTTTGCCAAAATACCTTGAAGCAAAAATTTCCAATACGGAACAAGTTGAAAATTTAAGAGTCGTTTATCATGAACTACTTCAGACGCATATTCGAAAATAAATTTAAATGAATATTTGTTGAACTGAATTTTGTGACATTCATTAAATTATGGTGTTTGTTTCAATAACTAACTGCAAGGTTGCTACTTCTTCACTAGAAAAATCTAAAAGTAAAATTACCTACTATAATCTTTTTGTTGCTGTACATTAATCAATCAAAAATAAATATTCAGACCATCACTTAATTAGTTATGGCCACATTCAACTATTTTGAACCTTCCACGTTCTCTTTCGCGTCACCTTGTACCGCTGCACCTGTCAAGTTTTCAAACTTTCAACTCTACAGAACGCCGGTCAGGAATCGACCTTGATAACCACCCGCAGTGAATGAAGGTGCAAACAGCACATTATGAGCAAAGAAAATATCCTGATGAGTACGTGCAACTGGTTAAAGTTTTATATGACTAGAACCATAAACATATTGATTTCCCTGAATTAAAGATAGCACAATCTAAACTGTTTTTTTTATGCGAAAAATTATATATATATATATATATATATATATATATATATATATTGCTATATATCAACTGAAATTGGAATTATCGAGCCCCGACGGTGGGCGGCATATTAATATTGCTATGCTCCCTAAATTATTCGCGCCCCATCATTTGGTCAACATATAAATATTGCTATGTATTAACTGGATTTATCAATCTTGTACGTTAGGCTGTCATATAAATATTGCTATGAACTTCCTCCAGGAACTTAACTGGATTTTATCTTGAACCGACCTTGTCGACCAATAACAAAACTTGATATGTTACCGCCTTACTCGTTATCAATTTCGTATTCAACTTATAGCTCCTCCTTTATTGTTTAGATTTTCAAATCACTCCCATTAACTTTATCTTATGACCTCGACTAGAATTTATTTAGAATTATAAAATAAAGTTAATTCAATTTTATATAATGAAACAAATATTATGTATAGTTTTTGTAAATTATTTAAAATACACTTTTCAATTAATTAATGTTGTAAATCTCATTTATCAAAAATCATATACTTTTTAATCAAATCTAAAGTCACCAAAAAACCTATTGTTTTTATAAAAAGAAGTGTGGAACGTTCAAAACCTCTTATCATATAACGCACTTTATACGTATGCAAGTCCTCTGTTTTGTTGACTTCGTCACATTCATTTATATTAAGCAAATTCAATATTCAAATAAAAAAATAGAAAAATAATGTCTTATAACTAAAAATCTAACCTGGTTTATTTTCTTCGCTACTTCCTTCTTGCAATTGACGCATCCATTATCAGCTAATATTTTCCATGCATTAAGCCATCCATTTGGATAAAATTATTTTCCTCCAATTCAGAATTATTACATGCCCATTCGAAATATTGTCTATCCACACGCTTGAACCATTGCATTTAAATTATTGTTATCACTCTCTGGACTACCATTATTAAACTTATACTTATGCACCCCAATTTATTGTCATCTCATTCAGACTTATTACTTTTTATCAATTTATTTTCATCAATGTCCCTGTACTTTGAATACCATCTATTCTTCCCGAACTTAGAATCGTAGTTTATCCTCCCCGGACTCGAAGCCCTATTATTATTGTGTTTTAGTTTAAAATAAATTCCTCAAAATCTACTTACGTTTAATCGGCAATCATAATTTTCATTTTAGTCGCACTTAACCAATCATTTCACTTTAAATTATTATTACGTATCACACTTTGTTTCAGAGTGGCGCACCTCGGCCTTTGTTGAGTTGAAAACTGAGTTCGTTATCACTGTCTCTGTTAATATATCATTGATTTCCTACTCCGTCAGTGGGTATGGCCTGCAAGCTCGTCGCTAATTTTAACCAATCAAATCTTTGCATTTAAAGTAGTGTCTGATGTAATTTTCAATGTCTTCAAATAATTGTGGCCTGCTCGCAGGTGCCTCGTTATCAAACATCCGGTGTTTTGACGAATCTAATCGCTTTTCCATGTTGTACATAAACAACTGATGCAATTCGACTTTTAATTTTCATATCTGCCTGTTATTTACGCAATTTTTAATCACCTTCCTTTATTACAATTATTAACTACTTGTACGCATTTACACTATGCTTCTCGAAGCTCTATTTCTTATCTCCGTATTAACCTAATAGTTTGGAACTCTTTTGAATGCGTGTTTAATTACACTTTATTATGTTTAATTATAAAATACGCGTGCTTCCACTGAAAAATATCATTAGTTGCCTTACCTAAATTAACTAAAATTCTATCTACAGGGTGTTAAATATTTACTATTTACTTAATGCATGTCTTCCTTATTCCTACGCTAACTATGCGTCTTCGTGTGTCTATTTGCGTCGCTTAAAACTACTTATACTTTATATACAGGGTATTGACTGCTTACTATTTACAAACTACCTCCATTTCTCAATTCTTTACTAAATAAATGCAGTTTTCTGCTTCCTATGGTAATTTCTAATTCCTAAACGACCTTTACTATAAAGTACACCCTTAAACAACCCCTTATCACAGCAATATATATATATATATATATATATATATATATATATATATATATATATATATAGAAAGATTCTATACAACCGCTAGTAGATCAATTGACAAATTAGAAAGTTTTGCAATGAAAACAACAATAGAAATAAAATATTTGTGTTCGATTAATAAGTAAGAAAGTTATTAAAGCAAATGGAAAATATATGTAGATCTGGAAAAGGTATATGATAACCTGACCAGAATATAATTGTCAGGTATTAGAAACATAAAACAGAGAAAAGGCGAACAGAATTTATGCTGGTACCTATGATCTTAGTGAGAGCAAATGGCGCATTAGTGGAGAAATTGCAATGAACAATAGCGCGGGTATATCGCAATTATTCAACTTTATAACAAGTTTATTTTCCAGCAGTATTTTGATGGATATTTGTGCTATTATTTTGATAGAAGGTTAGTTCAAGCCTTATATTTCTGTAAATTTCTAAGTAATAATTAATTTTGCGATTCTGTTAACCTCTTATATTTACTACGTGTTCTATTAATCTAACTTTATCCTTCAAAAGTGGGAGCATCGTTTCAAATTGCACGGTAACAAAAAATAACTTTTATAAGGGTCATTGTACGACCTCTTTCCTGCATAAATGGAATGATCGTTATAACGGTCGCATGCGCAAGGTTGTGAACCTTTTTAGACTAGCTCAGAAGAGAAAAGAATTTAGAGCTGTGTCAAACCGACCTTAAAGTAAGTTCGAAAAAAAAAAATAAATAAAAATCAGTTAACTAAATGTCACCATGACATAACTCACAATTAGTTAGCGGTCTGGCACGTTGGCAGCGATTCGTTGCTTACGCTTTACCATAAGATATAACTTAATTAACGTCTCCATGACATAACTCACCATTAGTTACCGGTCTGACATGTTGGTAGCGATTCGTTGCTTAAGCCTTACCATAACATATAATTTAACACTTTTCCTTTTTTGGAGGGATAACCAGGAAATATTTAATTTTTTTATAAATGGGAATCATGTAAACATGTTGGAGTTTTTTAACGACCATCAAGTTGCTAATATCTATGTAGGGCCAGGTAGATAAGAAAAAGATAGAAGAGTATAGGAAGACCTAGACCAAGCTATATAAGTCAAATTATTAGAAATTTGGGTTGGGAAGGGTCTGTAGAAGTTTTTAGATTAGCACAGAATAGAGAATAGAATAGAAGTTAGAGCTGCGTCAAACCGACCTTAAGTAAGGTAGAAAACAAAATGATGATCCGCAACCAGTTGTCAGGTTATTAATACGTGCACTTTCACTTTGGTTGTTGCGCGGGTAAGTCGAGTTCTGATAAGAACCATGGCTTTGAGAAATTATCCTTGGTGCCGCGTGAGAAGGAAAGAGTTAATGGTAGTGAAGACATCGTGTAATACATTCCTGGCGACGCTTTTCCTGCAAATAGATGTATAAAACACGAAGTTAAAAAAAAACTAAAGCATCAGAAACACATGCAACTATGTAACGTGGTTACATATAGAAATTTATTAAATTTAACTTGAATATTGAAGTTAGGTGGTCTGAGAAATAACAACCTATTTCATGATGATCTAAAGAAGCTTCAAGTATCATATAGAATTCAGGAAATGGTTTAAGTGCATAGCAGATATATTCACAAGTATTTAACGTATGGTATGTTGTTTGTTCTGTAGAGACGTTTAAGTCTTGACAACATCTGGGTTACAAACAAGTAAGTGTTTTTTCTAAGTTTTGTTCGAGTTGTAAATTTCCAAGTCACGCCACGCTGTTTGACCTGATAGTACCCTTGTGATTCCAAAGAGAACTTTAAAAAGACTCAATTTTTATTTTTGATAAGTGCAGTTAAAAAACTATCGAGGGCAGTATGCAAAAAGGGTTTAACTTTTAGAAGTAAAAGTTCAAACTATCATTCTAGAAAAATTAATAATGATTCAGGTTCAAGAAAATAAATTATTTCATTTTAGAAAGTATTAGTTAGTAATAATAATTTACTGACACTAAAAATTCGCTGTTTGCTGGTCAGATTAGATATGCTTTATTGAAACCTAAAAATAAAAGAGGGAGTTACACTAAATTAATACTTATATATGAAGTCTACCGTAGTACTACTCAAGATTAATTAAAATCTTGTTAGTATGTCATTAGTCATTTTTCAAATGCTAGTTTAATTATCGGTAAGAAAAATGATTGCAAAATTTTTAAGATATAGAGAACGATGCTACTAAATTAAATTTATAATGACGTGCTTTTGTTGAGAAATTAATTGTAAATAGATATCTTTGTTAATTGGTAACTAAGAGAATAGAAAATTATTTTGGTCACGTCAAGGATTATTATTTGGAATGAGATGAGACTTGGTTCTTAATGCCTATAAAATTTTATGATGATAAATAACTGAACGCACAAACTGTGCTAGTATTGGTTTCGTTTAATTACAGGAGTAGTAGTGCATCTTTATCAGCTTCAACGTGCAGGAAGGTAAGTATTTCTTAAGGGTGGCATTCATGCAAATTTTCAGTATAGCGGTATAGGGCTTTGGTTTTTGCATTCTCCTTATACAAATGGGCTGATGTTAGTCATAAATTGTATTTATAAATTCGGAGACGCCATATTCACTTTATTTTTGGTCGTAGTTCAACCCAGACCCAAGTTCATGATCTACCCAGAGTAAATTATTCTATTATCCGCTTTGCCTTTAGACGTTCCTTACTCATAAACGTTCACCATCTAAACTTACTTCGGGCTTTTCATCTCAACAGGAAGCCCTCGTTTAATTACCCTTGTGCCTGATAGTTGGCAAGATAGGTGTATAATATAACCCTAACCCCAAGAAAATAGCAACGACTTTATGAACTAAACTGATGACGTGTTTTTATTGAAAACTAAATTGGTTGGTTTATTACAACTTTTTAAATCCTACTGTTCTATGTCAATTACATCATGTTAGCAAACCTGCTACCACCTTACATAGTTTACAATTTATGAGATATTCTAGTCGTAGTCCACCAACGCAACCTTTTGTCATGAATCCTTCTTTGACGATTGCAGTTTAAAAATAAATAATTAACGAAATTTTGGTTTATTGTTTGCTATTGATGTTGACGGAGACTAGAGAGAATTGCGATTGGTTTTAAATATGGTTAGTGAAGTGACGAAAACAGTGAAACTGAGAAAAATTATAATAGTGTTGATAATGCGATGGCGCAGACGTTGAAACCTATATAAAATGTGTGAAGGGTGAATTGTAAAATTTTTATTTATTTATTTTATTTGTTTGTGCATAAATCGCAAAATATGTACACCACTTTGTCTTGCGACAGAGTGAAAGTAAATATACAAAATAATTAAAGTATATAAGGAAAGGTATAAATAGATATACAGGGTGAGTTTTAGTGTGGCAACGGTCGATAACTCCGTTATTATATAAGCTACGTAAACCAAATTTGGAGGCATATTAGGCATGCCTAAAGTGCACATTTTAAAAATATTTGGAAGCATACAGCGTGTTTCATAATTCCAGGGCATATTAAACTTATATTTTTTTAAATGGAACACCCTATATATTATTACATTTTTGAAAAGCCCATAAAAAGTGCTTTAATTTGATATCAAATTGTATTTGTCTATTCCTTTTAGTTTTTGAGATATTCAACTGTTTTTAGAAAAAATGACCCTGATTAGATACATTGCCACTGCACTAATACACAACTTATGTTAATTTTCAAGATGCAGAAAATTTTACTATATACCATAGTATATTTGTAATTATCACTTTTTTGAAATTTCTTCACAGTATACAGGGTGTGTCAGGTTTCGCAAAATGCAATTTTTAAATTTTTTTTTAAATTGCACTCTACCAATTTTATTGCTACAATAGATAGTTCATTAAGTGTTCTTTCATTTTTGTTAAGCATTCCCTATACCTAAATCCATTACTTTCTGAGATATTTTTGATTTTCTTCAAATTTTAAGAATGTTTTTAATTTACATAACTAAAAATAACTTACTATTGGAGAATATTATAAAACAATTAATACATTTTGATTAACAATCAACTACATTTATCCAATAACAATTTCCACTAAAGATATAACAACCTACAATAATACGCTATCGACAGAATTCTTCCAGATCAACAATATGCATTTTATAGAAAATGTTCAAACAGGAAATCAGGCAGGCTTTGAAAAAAATGACAATTACAATCAAAATGTCATTTATGTTTATTAATTGTAGTGTGTTGTCATTTAACACATTATCAGTTCTGTTTTAAATGTAATCTTTGAAGGAGTTTTTAAAATAAATTTTACAGTGGAAGAACAAATAAATATGATTTGGGTATTGGGAGCAAGTTTAAGAAATTTTCTACTTGCATCAAGAATATACCAAGAGAGATATCCTGTTAAATGACAACACACTACAATTAATAAACCTAAATGACACTTTACATGTAATAGTTATTTTTTTCAAAGTCTGCCTGATTTCCTGCTTGAACATTTTCTATAAAATGCACATTGTTGATCCGGCAGAATTCTGTTGATAGCGTATTATTGTAGGTTGTTATATCTTTAGTGAAAATTGTTATTGGATAAATGTAGTTGATTGTTAATCAAAATGTATTAATTGTTTTATAATATTCTCCAATAGTAAGTTATTTTCAACGAACTTCGTTCGTTTATGAAATCGATTTGTCGTCCGTCTGTCCGTCCGAGGCCTTTCTAATGGTCGGACATCAATGTGTGATACATCAATCGATTCAGCTCGGTGTCCTGAGCTTAAGTTTTGATGTCAGTTGAAATCGGGCCACGGGGACGCCGTGCCCCCGCGATATTCCGTCGGGAAAATTAAAATTTTAAATAGGTCCAAAATTAATGTGCGATACATATTTGGACTCCCCTAACATAGCTGAGTCGAAATATGGTACCCCCCACAAAATCTGACCACGGATACCCGACCCCCCCGGGGAATTAATTTTTATCAAAAATTTCAAATAGGTCCAAAATTAATGTGCGATACATATTTAGAATCCTCTGAAAAACTGAATCGAAATATGATGCCCCTTATTTATACACACACACACACAACACACACATACATACATACATACATACATACACACACACTATATAGCTTTTAAAATATTTATTCAATAAAATAAAATATATTAAAATGTCTCTTTGTTGTTTATAAATTTTGTATTTTATCTGAATACTTATAATTATTACAACATAATAATTTTAATTTCTTTAAATTGTTTTAAAGTAAGTCTACATTTGGAAGTTCGTTGCGACAATGCCTTGCATTTTCAACTTGTTAGTTATGTAAATTAAAAACATTCTTAAAATTTGAAGAAAATCAAAAATATGTCAGAAAGTAATGGATTTAGGTATAGGGAATGCTTAACAAAAATGAAAGAACACTTAATGAACTATTCATTGTAGCAATAAAATTGGTAGGGTGCAATTTAAAAAAAAAATTTAAAAATTGCATTTTGCGAAACCTGACACACCCTGTATACTGTGAAGAAATTTCAAAAAAGTGATATTTACAAATATACTATGGTATATAGTAAAGTTTTCTGCATCTTGAAAATTAACATAAGTTGTGTATTAGTGCAGTGGTAATGTATCTAATCAGGGTCATTTTTTCTAAAAACAGTTGAATATCTCAGAAACTAAAAGGAATAGACAGATACAATTTGATATCAAATTAAAGCTCTTTTATGGGCTTTTCAAAAATGTAATAATATATAGGGTGTTCCATTTAAAAAAATATAAGTTTAATATGCCCTGGAATTATGAAACACCCTGTATGCTTCCAAATATTTTTAAAATGTGCACTTTAGGCATGCCTAATATGCCTCCAAATTTGGTTCACGTAGCTTTTATAATAACGGAGTTATCGACCGTTGCCAGACTAAAAACTCACCCTGTATATTGTGGGCATAAACACATATGAAACTTACCATAAAATTATCATAAAATATCGGAACGATATAACAGTACTACAATACTGTAAGCTAAAAATTAGCGTTATTCAATGAGTGAGAATATCGCTGAAGACTTCAGTTCTTATACATTGTTGAGGTATTCTCTAAAATTTTAAAAGGCATTTTCTAAAAGAAAAATTTTTATTTTAGTTTTAAATTAAATTAAAGAACATTATACCATACATGCACTAGCATGATCCCATGCTAGAATATCATAAAAGCAAGTTGACTGTGTAAGAGGCAAAGTAAACTGATTTTAGATTATTTTGGGATACCGAATTTCGAAAAACTTTTGCAAAATAAATTTTTATGATACCTTGTTTTTGACAATAATGCAGTGTTTGTCCCAAGTTAAGGTGGAATCACAAGCCAGCCAAAGAAATTTGACAGAAGTAGTGCAAAAGCTTTTAATGAAAAAATAATTTGTTCCGTTTTACAATGATTAAAGACTAGTTTATAAATGAGAAAACCGTGTACTAACTAATTTTCTTAAAAAGTTGCAAGTCGGTATATTAGTAGTGTCATCTGCGCAAAAAATGATGGTAGTATTTTTTTATGGCAGCAGATAAATCATTTATGAAGCAGAGGAAGGAAATGTGTCAAAAATGGAGTCCTGAGAAACCCCATATGAAAGAGATAAGGTTTTAGAGTATGACTCATAGAAAACAAATTGAGTCCTCCCGCTAGGGTAAGAGGAGATAAGTGTATACTACCATCTGATACGACAATTTTTGAAGTTTACTCTCCAACAGACGGTGGTCAACACAGTCGAAAGCTTTTGGAAAATCATACAATCTGACCTAGAAGTATTCACAATTGTTAAACGAGTTTGTAATTTGTTTTACCATTGAGATTATTGCATCACTGGTCTCAAACGTTTTTCAAAAGCCGAATTGTTAAGGACAAAACACTATATTTGATTTTTCAATGCTCCACCCGAAGGTACTACATTGGTATGGAAGCGAGTTTCTTTTTTGCCTGCAAGTTTTGAATTTTGTCAAACCCTTGCTGTTCTAAGCAAGGTAGGGACCTGTAACTTGCGTGGAAACTCCCACACGCGGGACCTACATTTTGCCTCTCATCCGAACGAGGGCGTATTTTTGTTAAAATTGCTCGCATAACATTTTTGAAGGGGTCGAACCCGAGACCTTGGATTTAGTAGACATACGCAAACCAAAGCCACGGAGCCGCCATAAGGATAAAACGGCTTAAATTCTTCAAAAAGTCAACAATTGCGTTTTGGATTTCTTCAAATATTTTCGAAAAAGAAACAGATAGTAGTGATATTGGGAGATAATGTGCAGTAATATTTTGTGCATCCTTTTATGAACCGGAGTTACTTTAGAGAGTTTTAATGTTTCGGGAAAATTTTTATTTTTAAAACACGAGTTAAAAACTTAGTTCGTGGGTCAATAACTATATCGAAAACAAATTTTAATAATAAGATATTAGACCCATGAGGGTCCCTCGATTTGATGTATTTTTATTGGAAATAGTATCCCTCATTTTAATGTTAAAGATCTTATGAAATAATTTTTTTTTCTTTCACAGAATTTATTTAGAACATACTTGAAGTGAAGCAATTATATACGAAATAATATTACCAACAGAGTTTGTAAAAAATGAATTCAAATCGTTTGTTTCATTTTGACTGGTTTCATTTACACCTCTTAAGTTATTTACCAGTCCTCACCTGCATTTGTTAATATTGCAGAAGTTTTTAATTAAAATTATCATATGATAGAATCTTAGTAGTTCTTTGTTGTTTCTGATATTTATATTTTAGGTTCTTGGTATAAGACTTTAGATCGACACGAAGGTAGTGTACACAGATCGGTGTAAAACAAGTAATTTTCACGCACTTTCAATTGAAGAGTAAATCAATTTAATGGAGGCATAGGTTTCCTTTATCATGATTTTAATCCTCTTCATAGGAAAACAATTGTGTGCTGTTATGCATATTACAGCCAGAAACTAGTTGAATTTATCATTTAATGTTAGGTTTTGTAAATCGATAAAATTCCAATCAACTTAGAGTAGTGTTCTAAAAATCTAATTTGCCATTTTGTGTGATGGTTTGATTAATCTCATACGTCTCTCTATAGGTAGGAGATACCGAAAAATCAAATTTTGTAAGTAACCCAAGGTGATCAGATAGTCCCGTATTTTAGACATTATACGTTAGTCAATGATTGGTAAATATACTGTCCAAGCAGTTTTGTAGGCACATGGGCGTAAAGTTTATAACCCATGACAAGTAAAAAACAATTTGGCACTTATGTTGAGAAACGGACGTCGCCGCAAATTATAATGTTTTGGCATTTCAAGTTGTCCATAATTCAACATCTTTTCAAACGTATCAAAAAATATTTCAAAAGACCCTTTATTTGAGGATCTGTATGTGTCAACTACTATTAATTTCAGGCATTTAACATGAATAGCTGATTATTCTATACGAAATTCTACTGATAGCTGTGTAATCGATTCGATTTTATGTAGATTAAACTTTTGGGGACGACAACAGAATACGTATATTAGCAATACTAGTTTAAAGACAATGGATAGGTAGAACAGGCGGCTAAGAAAAATAAGGAAAAAATTAATGGAAACCCAACAATGCACTGTTAGAACGAAAGATTTGTCAGTTGGTAAAATAAATACAGTAAACAGGGATGCACTGTTGCCAAAGATAAGGGTTGCGGTGACAAAATTAAAAATCTTGAAAAAGAATTAAATGCAATATAGCAGAGTAAGTAGACACGTGTAGGTGTATGCGCGCGTGCGTGCGTGACTCTAGCTGTGAATGTGTACTGGTGTGCGTCCGTGCATATGCATTTGAATGTATATCTGCATATACATGTGTATTTGATGTGCATGCGAGTGTACTTGTGGAATCGTGTACGCGTCGATGTACGAGTGTATGAAGGTGCGCATGGAAATACATGCTGTAGATGTATGGCTGTGCGTATATGTATATATGTTGATGAATATCTGATTGGCGCGTGCTTGGGTGTACATATATCTGCGCGTACGTTGTGAGCGCTAAGGTTTGTGTATATGGATGCAATATATGTTTATGTGTGTATGTGCGTGTGTATTTTGTGTGTGAATGTGTGTACAGGCGTAGGCGTGGGCGTGTGGCATGTGTTTGCGCGTGCGTGTACGCGTGCGCGTGCGTGTGAGCTTCCGCGTACGAGTGCGTGTGTGTGTATTTGTGTTTAATTGATCTTGTGCGTATATATACGCACGCGTAGTGTGTAGTTGATTTGTACGTGAATGTCTTTCAAGCGTGGGTGTGATATGTACGCATATAGGCGCTCGTATTCGTCTAGTTGTATACATGCTAGCAGATGCATTCGTATTTGTGTAAGATTGGCCGGTATGCACGTGAGTGCGTTTGACGTGCGAGGGGCTCAAGAAGGTTACGCATGCGTATATTCAAGCCTGTCTGCAGATGCGCATATTTAATGTTATGTGTGCACGTTTGGTCCCAATTTGTAGAAGAAAATATTAATTGTACTTTCCACCCAGAATGTTGTTTGTTGCCCCAGAGTAATGGTGCAGCAACAGATATTTTGTTTTGTTGCATGAAAAACATCTATAATAGGTTGCAGAAGAGTATTGACGAAAATAGTGAAGTTTTGTAGTTAACCTAACCCTTGGTTTTAAAAATGTCAAGACATTTTTTTCTTTCTGAGGTTTTTTAAAGTTATCTGAAAGTTATGGAATGCGAATCTTTGTGTTTGCCATATCACAAACACAGCTTTGTTTTTTAAATAGTGCCTCATTTTTAATTATAGACTATCCATTTGGTACGTAGCAATTAATTGTTCAAAACCCTTTGTAATCGAGATTGTAAATTTAGACATATAAGAATTTAGTTAGTAAAATCTGTTTCAATTTACCAAACCATATGCTTGCTTGCGCTTCGCATAATTCAGCATCTACTTCCTGAAACCTTTCAGTATCTATGCATTAAACAGATGCTGCTCATCTACTATAAATAATACTACTTCACTATGGTTTCAGGTAGTATCAAGCAAAAAGTAACTGTACTTAATTACTCAAGCATGAAAGCGAAACCATATGTCAATGTGTAACTAAGTACGGCCTTCATCCTTTATTGTTTTTAAGAGTAGGTATACGGTATTATATGCATATTAGCTCTAGAGGTCAATATAAAATTTAATGGCATGATGAAAGTAACACAATTACGTAACTTTATAATACAAGGGTTATTAACGTTACAGCGTATAATGTGTTTATATTTTAAAAGACACTGAAATATTGAACGAAGTTGTGCTATTCCACATTATCGTTGAAAAATTAGAATGCAATTAGTTGAGATATTTTAGATGCATGCATAATAGTTTGACGTTACCCATAATCTTAAATTTTGTGTGAAATATAGAAGATAAAAGCTAGGCTACTTTGTTTCAGTTAGCTGCTTTAATTTGCCACCTTTTTTGGTTAAATGAAACTCACATATTCTACTACTTGCTTTTCCATATTTGTTACATAATAAAAAAGGTAAAGAGGAGAAACGAAGAATGAGTCAAGATCTGTTTTCCAAGTTTTCTGAAAAATGTCAAGGATTTTTTTGCATATCATGTGCACATAGAAACCAAAATTTCAATAAATACGTGTTGAGTTTGGGTACTTTATTTTGAATCTTTGTATGTTAAATCCCCCTGAAGAAAATTCTAGATCCGCCCCTGACTGAAATTGCTTTCAGACATTAAAGTTGAAAGAATATGATGATAATGATTTGTGAGAGTGTAACTGAATTAATGTTTTTTAAATAATTCGTAACTCAAATTTACGAAAATCTCAAAATCTTTTAAAAATAGCGTTTTCTTGTATTACAAGCATCTCTTTTGTTGTTCTTGTAACAGAAAGTTTCTAAATATAAATATTGCGCATGGCCTATATTGAAAAATGTCGTTCCTTTACCTAAATTCAGTCGCGAGCACGCACGCACTCGCGCACGCATACTGACACACACATACACACACATACACACACACACACACATACGGCAGAACAGACACACACACCATTACTACAATCAATCACATATACGATTTATGCCATTAATTCATATGCGTTTTTATACAGTCTGTCTACCTTATGTTTGATTCCAAAATAGCTAACTATGTGGTTAAATAATTATACTATAACAAACTGACTGTATATGTTGTTATATTATATAGCTCATTTATTAGATTCCCTTATGATGAAGGGAAACCGACAGTCTTCCGACTAAGCTAGGGGTCTATTTCTCGGGTAGAGATTATGAGGAGTGATCGTGGGTTTCACAACAAAATTATTGTTTTCTGTACTGACTCTGAAATACAAAATAGGGGGTGCAAAAGGGGCGCCACCAAGTCCTAGAATTATTAAACCACGGGTTACCCTAAGGGAGAACTTGGAAATTCTCAGGGGAAACGTCGCTTTTACTGCAAAACGCAAGATCTGAAAAAAACAATGTTATTATAATAACGGAGGATGCAAGAGATGCACTCTTGTTACCTTATACAATAACGAAAAAGAGTAATTATTAATTCCAATAATTTAAGTATAAATAGTAAAAGGAAATATAGATATTAAACTTCTTGAAAGCGCCGTTTAGTACTTCTTTGTCGAGTCACGGCCAATAACCTATTTTTTTTATAAAAGGGTATATATTCTTTTTATCTTTTAACTCATTTATTTCTACTTTTTCGAAGCACTTGTCCAAAATAAAACAATTGTTCAATTAAATCATATGATGGTTCTTTAATAAAATTTATCTTCTTCTGTAATAAAATTGTATATACAAAAATGTACAACAATAAAAAACGTGGTCTAATTTTTTAGACTCAGATATTTAAATATGAGAATTATGGTAATTTGTACTAGGAATCAAAATGTCGACAATAAATTAAATATGACCGTAAAGTTTTTAAATACCCAAAATGCACAGATCTGTTTACCTTGGTTTACAAATATCTGTTATATATTCAATGCTAAATAAATTAGTTCTCGTAATTACTTTTATGTGTTATTGAACTTGAGTGCAATACTTTTACGGATTAAATAAAAAAAAATTCATAATTTTAATTATTTGCAGTAATATCAAATGTAAGCAAAATTTATACTATAATGAAATCCAAATGATTAAAGTCCAATCGACTTCCTTGTAAAACAAATTAAAAACGCTACCATTTTAGTTTCAAATATTCGCTTCGCTGTCAAGTTATTCAGAACAGCTGTTGTCAGGTCAAATCTTTACGCTAACGTTTACCTTAGCAACTAGCTGTACTTTGAACTTCACTGTAACAAGTACCTTGTCGAGACAACATGTGTTAGCTTGCGATTCTTGGACAAACAAGTGACGTCAGCAAACTTTCCAGATCTGCACCTTACAAAAGCGTAAATTTGAATTTCTCCTTTTAAACTAACAACGAATTAAATGCATTACAGCGTATTATACTGGACCATTATAGGGAACCATCTTCATCAATTTGTTGTGCAATCCATCGAAGTAAATCGAAACATAAAATCAATCCACAAAACAAGCTATTCAATGTGCATCGTTTTTGACTCTTCATTAACCTATGCCAGGGCGAGATTAGTTAACGGTAAACTGAAAAATTAAACATGATATTTGAACTCGTAAGTTCGTAACTTTATAAATTGTGAATTAATGAAATTAAAAATTGGTAAACGTGTGAGTTATCGTTATCGGTATAGGTGAGGGTGAGTGTTATAATAAAATCATTTAGTCGACCTTAATAATTATTTAACTTGCTTACCGTTATCAGAAACAAACAAAAGTCAAGTGCAGTATGCACTTGATTACGCTGCCACGTTTATGGCCCGCGTAGATTGCTAGCTCGTAGCTTATTGATTTCCATGATGCTTCTAACTGCAGCTAGTGGTCGAGCCAGACTGACCCTTCTGTCGACGGGATGCGCAAAAGGCACAAAAATCGTTTGATATTGGAAATGCTATTCAAATGACCAACGTTTACGAATAGAGCATTTACTATTATTATTAATTAATATATGCCTCGTGATTCGACTATACGGTACTGATCTGAACTTTTATTGACATCATAAAATTAATTGTTTATTTGAATAAACTGTGCAGTATATTTTATAATTAAATTTATAATCTTTTATAATCATCAAAAAAAATTGTTACAATACATATATATATATATATATATATATATATATATATTCTTGGGATAGGTGGAATAAGGAAACATTATCTCTTCCAAAAAATTACTTTACAACACGGATATAAATAAAATACCACAACAAGGATATAGATTTAACAAACTATAACAATTATTGTTGTTTTTACTTAAGTTAACCCACACGATAACTTTGTCATGTACAAATTCATTGTGTAGCGAAACTGTTTACAATAAATTTTTAACAATAAAATTTTTGAAAACTTGCATCCTACTGCCGCGCACGTCCCTTCCCTGATACTATTAGTATGTAGTCTCTTAAGGATTTCATTTGTTAACTATCGTTAATTCTTACGCCAATGGCATAAATTAGTTTTGTAATAAGTTTTAAGTGGTGCGATTTCAAATCTGCGGGGTTAGACGTGATCTTGCCCTGAGTTGTATTATCAAAGACGCTAGGGGAGAGCAGTTAGTTCGTTACCGCTGCGCGAAGAAGCACGATGAATGCGACGGACTTGTGTATACGATCAAATAGTTGTATCCTAATGTTATTGATTATTAATGTTGTCAGCGAATCGTGTTCATGTGCATTGGATTAAGGGTTTGTCTACCAGGAGTATCCTCAAAATAGTTAGTGCAATTTAAATAAGATATACTCATTCTGTTAAGCCGTACGTGTTATTTTACCTGTTGTCAAAGTGCATCACGGTTTTAACGCACCCCTCGATTGGATTGAAATGACGATAGTGTAAACCCACTTCGTGGCCTAGTAATTTATCGACGACAGTATAATTATAACGAGATGTATTCATGCATACAGTTACATAAAAAAGGCCTAAAGAACGTAATTCGTTCTTATATTTAACGCTTGTTGTCTTAGGCGGGACAAAGCGGCGGTTTAGTGCAAGGTCGGCAACACCGGGTAATTGGAAACACCTGTCCGTTAGTTCAAAAGTCCTGCGGAATTATAATTCTCGCATATGTTTGTTTATGTAGGTTCTAAGGACACTATTATTAAAAGGGGTTATATCATGATAAATTTACCGTTTATGTTACTGTGTGCTTAATATTAATAAATTTCTTGGTAAATGGTTAAGTATAGTTGCGTATTCATAGTGGCTCAACGTGACGGGTCCACACTATTGACCCGAACTCACCCTGAAATTTGGAACCCGCCTTGTGGGCACGTTCACTACTAAGTAGTGTTTGTATCACATCAAGAATCCTTATGAAGATGTACATTGCTGCTTTCATTGGGTTTCGATATACCATTAGAAATAATTTTGTAAGTGCGATTCAATTAGAAGACACAGAAATTGGATGCAAATATTACAATAGTCTGTAGTGTAAGAAATTGTTTAAAAACCGCTACAATCTAAACTAAACACTGACCTTGCTCGAATTTACTTGTCCTTAAATTTTTCTTGCATTGTCCATAATTTTACAAAGCGCATTCGAAAGATAATTTTCAAAGAAATGCAATTTTAGTAGATCTATCGCCCATTGTTTATTCAATCATTATTGAATAAACTAACCATTTTCTTTAAAATATAATAAATAAATAGTACAATAATAATCATGAATTTCCGAAAATTTAAAGAAAAGATCAAAATATTACTAACTACAATGAATTATAATTTAATCGGCTTAGATATATGTACAATCCTTATACACGAATATACATGAATAGGCAATATATTTAATAAAAATAAGATGGCACGAAGCAAGACTCCAAGAAACTTGATTAAAGGCTATTGAAATAATATTAGCTTCGTTTACTTTAGTTTGAATAGCACATTTTATTTGCAAACAAATGGCTGCACAAGAGGTATGGTGTGATCCACTGTTGTAGAACCAATCACACTGGAAGAAGAAGAATCTCAAGCTATAAGTTATGTGTGAATGACTGCATTTGTGCTCTCACAAAGTTTACCATCGAAAGAAAAAAAAAACTTTCTAGAAGCAAAAAAAAGAAAAAAGATATTTGGTATACAAAACCAATATAGCCCTCAAAGATGTTTAAAGTATTCCTCTGAATACTTAATGGCGAAAATTAATAGTTAAAAGTTTAGCAGACAGGACCATAAAACTGAGAGAACTTGAATATGAAGAAAATGCAATTTTAAAATATATAAATATTTTCCTGAAAGATAACTTCTCACAACAATTAATAAACAAGGATTTTTCCAAAATAACAGTAAATGTTTATTGTTACATACACCAAATTGGCATAACTAAAATCCATCTTGAATTTGCTAAAACATTCCTATAATAGCATTGATTTAACTTTCAAGATAAGCTATCATAAGCAGGCGATAGAAAATCTTTTTCCACCATTTTCTTGATTTGCGATCTGGTTCGTATTGTCGCATCATCTGGTCCTTCAAATCAACACTTACCATAATCTCTCTATATGATGCAACCATTTTTGAGCAAGAAATAAGTGATTTTGGAGACATTTTTCAAAGGTTTATTGACAGGTTTGACATTAGAATTATCGCAATTGTTCAACATAAGGTCTTCTTTTGTGTCTTGCCATTTCACAAACAGCAGTTCATCTTTGTTGCACTGAAACACACAACCTCTTTTCAGTTTATTCTTGATTTTAGGTACATTTTTTCTATTTTTGTTACAAGTTGCTACTGCTGCATAATTAATATTCTGTAGTAGAGTGGTTAAAGTAAAAAATCGATCAAAATAGAAGGTAATATCTTTTTCTCTTGATGTTGAAATTAGTTTTTGCAGAGCACGTTCGCCAAGAGTTCCATCTAAACGTTCAGTTTCACGCCCTGCGTAGATATTAAAATCGTATGTAAAAAAATCTGATCTAAGATCCAACTTAATTCTCTCTCTCTACATGCTTTAGTGGCATAAATTGCTTCAAAGACAAACGACCTTAATATTTTGTCATCGATTCATCTATACTTTGGAAGCTACTATCCTGACAGTATTTCTGGAAAGTGCTTTCAAAATTAGACTAGGTTGTCAATATAATAAGTTTTGCAGCATCCTGCTGGTTTCGTTGGTGATGCAAAATAAATTCTTGAAGAAATTAATTTGAATCTATTTCTAAATATTACATTCTATATGGATGTATTGTTCAACGAAGGATGAATAGACCTGTAGTCACTAATTTGGGGAAAATGATTGTAGCACGTAACAAGCATGCATCCAAAAACAACTTGGAGTTCACCTTCATCAGTTTTTTTCAAACAAACGTTCTTCCTTGATAGTTTATATATTTGAGTTCTTTAATTCGTACAATGTGAAATATTTGATAATAAAAAAGAGGGAAATTGTTTTTGGAAACATTGATACGGTGTGAAATTAGCTTGTGTATCAAAGCCTAGTGTACAGGTGCGTCTACTAAAAATTTGCCTTTCAGGGACAAATTTTGTATAAGGTTTTAACCATAAAATAAAAGAACTATATGGACCTGCATTTTTCTAAAGTTTCATTTCTTTTTCAACTTGGTCATCATTTTCGGGTTGGATATTTCCTGATTTTTTATTATAAGGTTCGTTGTTGGTCTCAAATTAATCAGTTGATTCAGATTCTTCATCAAAAGATTTATATGAATCACCCCCTACATGTGATTCACCAATGCTCCACCCAAAGGTACTACATTAGCCAGGAAGCGAGTTTTTTTATACCTGAAACATTTTGAATTTTGCCGAACCCTTGCTGTTCCAAGCAAAGTAGGGATCTTTAGTGTGCGCGGCAACACTCACACGCGGGACCTCCATTTTACCTCTCATCCGAACGAGGGCGTATTTTTGTGAAAAATGCTCGCCTAACATTTTTCAAGCGGACCGTGTAGGGATTCTTATATGAATCACCTTACATGTGATTTTCCAATGCTCCACCCGAAGGTACTACATTGGCCAGGAAGCGAGTTTTTTTTTACCTGGAAAATTTGGAATTTTGCCGAACCCTTGCTGTTCCAAGCAAAGTAGGCATCTATAACGTGCGTGACAACACTCACACTCGGGACCTCCTTTTTACCTCTCATCCGAACGAGGGTGTATTTTTGATAAAAATGCACGCCTAACATTTTTCAAGCGGTCTGTCTCGGGATTCGAACTCGGGACCTTGGGCGTAGTAGTCACACACATACCAACTGCGCCACGGAGCCGCCCATATATGAATCACCCACTGTCAACAAAAGGTTAATGAAAATCATCACTGTCATTGGTCACAAAACTAATGGTATATATCTGTACCACATTTTAGGACTAACGATACCCTATGTACCAGATAGTCGAGTGCAAAAATAATTACCTAATTGTACAACAATTATAGGTTTTAGTTACACTTACCCTCTATACATACAAACAACTGTTCAATTTTAAACTAATTAGTAATATTTCCGTACTAATTTCAATGAAAACACTAACTATATATGCTGCTTCACTCAACGTGTTTGAGTAAAGTAAACAATCATGTAAAGAAATCAAACATTTTGTGTAGGCGTATACTGATGCATTACAAAACTAAATGGTACATATATAAACCAAATTTAACCGAATTAACATCTCTCAGTCCTGACATAAAACCTAGTGGTACATACGGTGTACCAGTAATCGCGATAGAATTAACATTGTTAGACCGAAACAACACAACGCTATTTTTCAAATAGATGTTACATGATTACACCAACATTCCAATAAGTCAATAATCGATTAATATTTTCTTAACTACATTCTATTGAAACACTAGCTACTTTTTCCATTCACGCCAAGCAACTGTTATTGTTTGCATACTCAGCTGCAGTCATCCTCCAAGTCAACTTTACCTCTTGCCAATATATGTACTTTGGCCGTGTGCCAATAGCTTCAGGTATGGAGTTTCTCCTGTTTGTTCAACTTTAATTGTATAACAATCTGAATCAATCTTTTTAAAATTTTGTGTCATTTTATAACACATTATTCAGTTATGGAGATTGCTTATCAGTTCATTTTTGATTTTATTATCACTCTTATGTTATATTATTATTGTATATTGTATTTGTTATGATTTATCTCTATGTATTCACATATTTTTACAATCAATCATGTATTTCAAGATGTTTTTGCCGTTTGTATTTTACCACATAATTAACTATTAGTTTTGTATATTGTAATTGTTTTTAACAATTATGATTACTTTTGTTTTTCAAGTTAAGTCTATTGATTGATCAATTTTCGAACTCATTGTTTAGTTTTAAGTTATTTTAATTTATATTGTTGAAGTTTCTTTTGCTTTTTCATAACTGTGTAACATTTGTAAGTTTATATACTTTTAAAATGACTTTAAGTCATAATTTTGTCAATCATCTTTAATTTTCTTGAATTATGTACCTTTTGTCAGTTGGTTCTTTCCACCAATCATATTTCATTTTTAGTTTTTATTTTATTGTAAAGCTAGACTTATCTTAATTTTTGGTTATGTACCTTCTCTATTTATCTTCATTTGCTTTTCCATATTTGGGTACCACATTTAACTTGCTGAGAACCCATTTTATAAATCCGAAATTGGCATAACCAAAATCCATCTTGAATTTCATAAAATACTCCTACAGCAACATTAATTTAATTTTCTATTTAACTATTTTACTATTTAATTCATTTTGTTCTTATCAAATGATGTCCACACCTCCTTTGCACGATCTCGGGATTGACCAATATCCTGTTAGAGGAAATAATAATTCCGTACCTTTTAGTTATTTTTATTAACAGATTATATTCCTGATATGAAATGTAACGTGGTTTTTCTTCCAACCAAATTTTCCTATAATAAAGCTACTTGTGATTTTCTAAAGTAAAGGTGACCTTTAAACGTCCGCTACAATTTAGAATAAATTAAAGGGAGTATAAACAGTTTAATTAGTTCAGTACCATTGAATAGAGTTCCGAGTCACAGCTATGTAAGTTAAAGTGTCTATTTAATCATTATTTTTATTATAAACTATAAGTATTTTTGGTTGCATTTATAAGTCACCGATGAACTAAATTATTGCCAAATGTTAAATAGATTTCAAGTTATTGTTAAACTATCAGATAACTTTATTATAAAGAATTTATCGTTCGTTTTCTCTTTAGGGAGTACGAGCTGTACGGGCTCCGCAGGTCAACGAAAAGGATAAACCTTTAGTACCGCGTCGCGTTACTTTAATTAGAAACAAGATGCAAAAAAATAAAAATTAATCTTAAACGGACAAAATTAATATAACTTTGATTTCATGAATAGCAGTTTAAGCATTACATTTCAATAAATTACACGTTCTATTAAAATCATAAACTTCAAATTACAAAGCATCGTTTTATTTCTGTTGAATACATGTTTGAATGTAACTCATATCTATAAATTATTTCAAACCACAAAAGAGTAAACAAAATATTTATAGCAGTACATTTTCATACCGTGATCATGTCGTTTTAAAAAAAGCTTTTAAAATAAAGAAGTAAATGAGAACGATATTATTAATATGCATGTTCCGGTCAATAATTATCCCAAAGATTTTAGTAAAATGGAGTAGAATAAGTATTACATAGTTGCAATGCCAAGTAAACTCCAGACCATATCAAAACTATATTCAAGCAATGTAGTAATTATTAATAACATAAATGCTTCGTTAGTAAAGTTCACGAATATCAACTTGCAGATAATTTAATCATTTTATACAATACAATGTATTCATTTATATTGCTGAAGACATTTACACGTGGAGCTAAGTTAAGTAAACCATATGACAGCATGATTCTTTTACGTGCTATAGGAATGCTATACAAAGACACCCCCGCCCCCGCCTTCAATACATGAGAGTAAAAAAAATACAAAAGCTAGTAAGCTGCCAAAAATGAATGAATTAATTTTTCGCAACCAGTAACGAATATACATGTAAAATGTCATTATTAATAAGAAAAGTCGAAAACTCCTGTTCCGTTTATATTGTAAATAATTTAAAGCTAAATTTTATTTCTGTCGAGTTTGTTGATTATTTACATTCGCCGTGGTATAATTAAATTTATTAGAGTAAAATTCCCATGGTTTTACTTGAAGCACGCGCCAACATGTGCCGCGAGTGATAAACGTTGTTATTCCGCATGTGCAAGAACAGTGTAGTGACTGGAAAATCCACAAAGCCTAGATAATCGATTTGTCGTTCGAACAGTCCGCATCGCTGTTTTGCATGTTCTACATAGGACAAATTAATTGGACGAACCGCTTTTCGTCAGAACCGCTATTGAAATAATGTGCTTCGCTTCACCCGCAAAAGGCAGAGTAGATGTTACATCGTTTGTGTTGTTACCAGTTTCATAAACCTACAGGTGAGTGCTTTTAGTAAACGCTTGAACTGATTAAAACATTAATTATTTGTTGTTTGTTCAATTATCACTTAATTTTTTATACAATCCACTTTTCTCTCCTAACTAGCTATCGTAGATTCACCGCAATATTTTACAACCCCATTGACTAGAAAGCAGGAACCACACTGATAATCGACAAAACCCGAGATCAAATTTAGACAGGGTATTTCCATACTACTGTGGTGGAAAATTAAAAATAACCTTCAATGTGCATTCCAACTGGTGAAATTTATGCCCTTAATTAAATTGGCATTCAGTTACAAGATTAGTGTAAATATTTATAAATTGTTCTATTGTTTTGTGGTGGCATGTAGTTATAAAACCTATTTAGCTGGGCATTAAAAGTGTAAAATGTATATATATATATATATATATATATATATATATATATATATGTTTACAGAAATAATAATATGATATTGTATTATAAATAGATGTAAGTGCCGTCGTGAGACTTTTTTCTTGATTGAATATATTGATTAATTGTGAGAAGAACTTCATTCCACCAGGAGTTTAATGTAATTAAAATCTCCAAAGATTACTCGTTGTCAACAGGATTATTAGGCCAAACGAGTTGACGCCCATAAAATTGACAGTGTTGAAAGCTCTTCAAGGTAGATGTTATTGGTAAAGCAACTTGAAATTGCACCTAGTTAATTGGTGAATTATTCAATTTTTTGTTACATTTCATTGTTTCTATAGGGACCAACTTCTGCATCACTGTAGCTAGTTGGTGCTCCCTTAATTTTGTTACGTAATTCCCACCCCTTCTGGGCAATTTCAAATTTAGAAATTTAATACTTTATGCGCCCGTAACTCTTTTGCTATACTACCCCAATTCATAAAACTCGTTTATAAACAACAAATATTGAAACAGGCGCATAGCATCTAGAAAGACAATTAAATAATCACAAACATGTTATGAAAAGTCAAACAGCACTCACAAAAGACAATACCCAGAACAATCATAGTACAATAATAAAAATCATAAAAATATAGTATTGGCATAATCAAAACTGCAATAAGTGACAAAACATGCATTCAAAAATTAAACATAATGAATTACTAAAATAAGCATAACTAACTTTGCATTAAAACAGTTCAAAAACAAAAGCATCAAAATATCCTATATTTATATAACTGTACTTCTATAACTCCAATATAAATAAAAATAAAAGCCAAGACAGAAACAGTTTCAATAAACAAGTAGGCAGTACTTTTTCGGTTCTACGTTTATAATAATCTAACATAATCAATAAAATTTCGACCACCCTGTATAGAGAAAAGAACAAATTATTTACACGCAAAATTTATTTAATTCATTTAGGGAGAACGGGCATGTGTTGACGTATTTTTATAATTATTAATGGTATGTTAGAAAGTATATAAAGAAAAACAGTTTTAAAACAAATGGAATACGCATAATTAATTTTAATTCAACAAGTAAAAGCATAAGAAAACCCACTAGGGTAAGGAAAATCAATAATTCCAAGGCAAAGAGGTTTCTTTGTAACAAGCAATCGTCAGTTTATCTAATACGACGAAATATAAACTCCAAGAATTGTTGTGATAAACGGTCTATAATTAACGAACACCTGCATTTTTAAAAGGTTACATTCGTCGAAATTATGAGCATAATAAGACAGGACTTCATAGAAAATAATTTCAACCGTCAGTTGGTTTGAACAACAAGCTAACAAATTTCTTAGAGAGCAAGGGAAATGCACGATAGGTTATATACTACAGATAGAGACAGGGATAAAAGCGTTGATATTTAAAACGCACATATTAATACACGTGGAGTGGAGATAACCTGTCAGCAATATCGATTTTCTATAACTCAAGTGGGATTTTGAACGCGACAGCAAAGATGCATAAAACAGAGATAAAAATATTACAGGCGGGGTTTTATGACGACACAGAATATTATCATTGGTTAAGAACAGACAGTTTTCCAAACGTAGACAAACGCGACAGGTGGGAGCAATTTCGGATACGTACGGCACGTCCACGGAGTAAATTTAAGGAATTTTCAAGACGGTTGTATCAAAATTTGTAGAATTTTAATTTGAAAATAAGATTTTCGCGTGAAGTGTGTCCGGGGGTAGCATTTTGAAATGATATAAATACTCTAAATTATTACAGTTCTCTTTATCTCTTTGTCTTCTCGTCGCTTTTATACTACTTTACTACAATAGACCAACATTATAGTATAGTTTTTGTTATCTGAGTATTAGATATGTTCATAATACAGTAAATATAGTGCTTGCACGTTTAAATTATTAGTAGAGGCCTTCTATTTATTAACGCGAAATAAGAGTAGTGTATATTAAATTAATAGAGGTCTGGCTACTATTATACTAAGCTACAAAATCAATAAATAGAAGCATAATATATGTGGATAAGCATCTCAAACAACCAAGATTGTATGCTGTTATGGAATGGTACTTTGAAACAAGGCGCTTGGCAAATAATTGCGGTTATCGTCTGTGAATCCGCTCAGTCTGACAGCGCATGGTGACGAAGCTGAAATGTTCTGGTGATCGTCGTCGAAGGAATGGAAGCCTGAAGCTTTCTCCAGGTAATTTGTTTCAAATTTCTGTTGTCTGGTAAACTTTTGTGAAATTTGGTGATGTGTGAGTGAATTTTGGGGTTTATTTATGGTTATATAAACTTATAGGAAAAGATATATGTACTGGACAATTTATTGGGGGTTATTTAAATATTGAAAAAGGGTGTATTTAAAACTTACTAAATTTTATTCTGAATATAAATTGGATTGTTAAGGGTAAACGGGTCTATCAATTTTGTATTAATTTATGCAAGGTAAAAGGCATATATTAAATAAACTGGGTTATTATGAGCTCACCATACTCCAGTGTACAATCATTTTAGGGTAATATGTGGGGCCCTTCTACTCATATCTCATTAAATTTGTTTGCAAATAAGTAGAAAATCAAGGACTTTAAAAACATGTCACATTTTGAGTTTGTAATTAGTGTACCAAATAGTTTTTATACATGTGAATAATTTGTCTGTAAATAGCGGTAAATAAAAGATTGTATGATTGTTGTATTATTTGGTGATTTTATTGAATGGTGTGCGAGTGGAAAGGACAAATGGTTTTATATATATATATATATATATATATATATATATATGTATCCGAGAAGAGGCACAGCTGAGCTAGCCAGGGAAGCTGCTGAAGATTATTGAAGCAGAAATTTTCACGGGTAAGAAATGTTTTTTTTTAAATTTTTTTTTATTTATGAAAATTATTTAATGACACTGGCTCGATATTAAAAGCTTAAAATCCCCTACCACAGCAATATATATATATATATATATTGCTGTGAATCTTCTCATATCTCTAGGTACTGGCCCTTTAAAAAAAAACATTCGAGCCCCACAGTTTGGGCGTCAAGAATGCTGTGAAACCTTTTAAATCACCTGGTCCGTTGATTCCTTCTGTTAATCGCCCCGGCTGCTCTTCTAGATAACTTCCATTCTCAATCATAAAAATTAAACAACACATTCCTACCACAAACATCAACGTTAACTCTATTTACATCAATATTCAGAATACATTAAATTTTCAAATTAAATTTGAACATAAAATTCAGTTTTAAACAGAATTTCCGGATTAATTTTATTATCATTTTACTGTGCATCCAAAATTAAAGTCCTTGTTGGATGCCTACTAATTAATATAACAAGATAAGCAGACCGGAGTCTGAGTATAAAGGAGCATCTACCACCCTTTACGTTAATTAACCAGGTTTGTCTAATTGAGCTCAAAGACCTACCCAAAGTTTCATCCTATTCCCGAACATCAAAACAAAATACCCTTTTACTTAAACAAGCAAATTTCATCTTAAAATTAAAATTTTATGGTTAGAAAAATTCCACTAATGTCCATTTAAAGTAAATCAATTATAAAGTCATTCAATACACACAAAAATGTCAAACAAAATAGTACAATTTACCTGAAGGTTATTGTCCTCGTAGCTTCAGTGTAATCGTCCCTTTTGTAAATCACACCATTCCAACCGGATTCTATTTACAGCTTCAAGTTGTCAACGCTTTAAAAATGTTCTCCATCACCATTAATTTAAAGTTGTTTCTAGGCTTTTCCGGAACTCATCTGTGTATATCTGCCTCTGGTTCAGTGGATGCAGACACATTTACGAACCATTTAGTCATTAACACCCCCGCAAAATAGCAAAGAAATTCATACTTCCTTTTACCAATATTACCAATATACGCCAAAACTGCCTACTTTTGGGTATACATTTGTCGTTGTAAATTTTACTAATTGGTACCGTGATAATAAACTTTTATTACCTTGTATCTAAGTGCACTGAAGTACATTCATGTTAGCACGTAAAATAACCAACTATTTTGAGTCACTAAAATATACTAGCACACTTTAAATTATTTAATCAAACTAAAAAGCACTGTTTAAAATCAAGTCGCGGATGCACGAGCTTTTAACTCATCGAATCGTCGAAAGTCTAAGAGTCTAAGAGAGCGAAACACATATTCCCGCCTGTATATATAGCGAATAGCCGACACGTCGCTTTGTTCCCTAAAACGGGTAATTCCAACGAATTCCTCATTCTACGTTCCCAGTCTGTAGCCTGCACGTCGATTTTATGAATTTAGTCCTCACCCCATTGAGATCTCAGAAAATTTCAACACGGCCCGCAAAGTTGTCCGAGAAAACTAATTACTTTTATACAGAAATTGTTGTTCTACCTCTGATATATGCATCCTATTTTAACCAATCGCAACCCCTTGACGTTGCTTAAATCCCGCCCTTTACAATATGTGTCTTTGCTTGACGCATTTCTCTTTCCTTTTCTAACCTGTTCGTATTGGTGCAACTTGACACTCTTCATTATCGATTATATTTTAGTCCACGCGGACTGTTATCTTGGTTTAATAACCCCGTATCGCACATTCTCGTGAATATTAAGCCCCGGTTTCTCCAAGATTCTTTGAAACATTAATTATTTGCCAAATTTACGCAGAATGAGCTTTTTAAAAATACGCAGGTGTTCTGTATTTCCTGCTAAAGCATCTGATCGTTTCCAATATCCTTAGAATCAACATGTTTATCCAAACAAATTAACTTGAAATTGCCTTTTAAAAACACGCAGGGTGTTCAAACGTAACATTTTAAATAACCTTCCTACGATTTGACTATTATTGGGTTTTACAAGTTTTATGCTTATTATTAATAATGGTTCAATTAACTCCAATTAAAATTGATTTCCATCCTTTCATTTTAGCGAATACAAATTATTATCCGTACGTTTTGTTTAATACCAGTTATTTAAAATAGAGTTCATTAATATAAATTTTGCACGTAATTTCCATTTGTTTAGGAATAATTAAATTATCCACTGCGCTTTTCAATACTGCTTCTTTTGATGTAAAGCGTCTTATAGATAATTTAAATTTCTTATTTTTATTGAAACGACCGAGTTTATTTATGCTTCAAGGTTTTAATAAAGCGTATTATTTAATGAAATTCCTTATACACGGTAATTAAAATTATTTGATTTGATTATTTAATTTTCTACCCTGGTCTAAATATGAGTAATATATATATATATATATATATATATATATATAAAATATGTTATAAGTCACTTTCATGTGTATTATTTGTTCTTAGAAGAGGGAAAATAAGACAATTAATTGGTGGTGAGTTTTGATTGCCCGCCATCAGTGGGAGTAAAAGGATCTATCAACGGATGTTAAGGGCTAGGAAAGGGCAATTGTATCGGTTAGTCGCTTTTTACGACAATCGGTGAAATCTCTAGGGTCATTCTATTCTAAGATCACTATTATTTTTGATAGCGTGCCAACGATTACATTTACGTATAACGGGTGTTTCAAAAATGAACGCAACTTTAACACTAAGAAGATGGTAGTTACGCTATGTAAATGTTTATTTCTACCACGTCTGTTAGCAACACTGTACTTAAGGTAGACAGCTTGTAAAAGTTGAAATCTTATTCTCATGCACTAGTGCTATTTCAGTATATATTCACTGTTTCCCAGGGATAGACGTGTGATTATTATAGATACTTAATGCGCGTATAAAGCTTACAACCGAATGAAAAATGAGTTTCGGTTAAAATTTCCCAATTTATAGTTCCGAAGTCGATATTATTGCAATTTGATTAATAAATTTCGTGAGACTGGAAACGTATATGGTCGAGAATGTACAAGTCGACAATCACTTTTAAATGTAGAAATTCTGTAGGATGTGAAAGAACGTTTGACTCGCTCACGCAGAAAATCGCTTAGAAAGTTACCTTAGCAGGCTAACCTTTCGCTATCCACTGCTTTCAGGAGTATAAAAAAATTAAATTTACATGTTCCCGTCATCCAGAATTTTTGCATTTACCAGGGATGATTGACGGGCACTTTTTCAATTACTCCCAGTCTCACGAAATTTACTAAATTATTAAACAACACGATTTGGTAGTTTTATGAGGAATTGTAGAATTAAGAAATTCTAAATGAAACTGGCATGTAAGATTTATTAGCGCATTAAGTTTCAATAATTAAAACGTGTGTATGTGGAAAACGACATACTTGATGTAATAGAGACGACTAGATGCTGGACGCATGAGGAGAACGTTTCAACTATTACATAGCTGTTGACTTTAAGTACAATGTTGCCACTAGACGTGTGGAAGAAATAAAAATTTACCTATGCTTAACCTATAACTTTCAAATTTTAAGGTAAGTCTCTTTTACAATACCCATTACTTTGTCAATATATATTCAAAGCTATACAAACATCAAAGTACTAAGGGCTGTAATGAAGTAAACTATTGATGCCTATGTAGTACTTCAAGAGCATTTATAGAATGCAGGGTTTCCACAAAAGAACTTTGGGATTTTGAGGTTAAATATTTTTATTAGATCAAAATTTTAGTGTAATGTGTTATACATGAATTTAAAGGTAATATTCTCAAGATTTTAATACAATATAGTAAATTTCAACGTGAGCCCCATTAGTAGCACCGATATTCTACCTCTTGTCAGGTTCTGACCATCATGTGTGGAGTAATGGTCGCCACGCAAGCAAGTATCCGTTGGCTGAAATACGATAGATCTCGAATTTTCTCCGAATACATGAGGTTCCTCACATATCTTCAGAAGAAAAAGTCCGAGGGAATTAAATCTGGGCATCTTGGAGGTCAAGTAGTGGATCCTTCTCTTCCAATCCACCTGTTGCCGAATCGAGTATTGAGTGCTCGTACAGGCAAACTAAAGTGTGGCAGTGTGCCGTCTTGCTGAAAGTGGACAAAAACCTTCTCCGCCTTAATATTTGTGAGGCCTTATGCATGACAGGGTTATAGGTTTCTTCATTTTTGTTGCAATGACCATAACTGGTGTAGTCTATTGTGGCATGTTAGAAGAATGTTCCTCAGTTGGATGATATTGCGAGAAGCACGCAATACTCGATTCGGCAACAGGTGGATTGGAAAGGAAGGGCCTACTCCTTGGCCTCTAAAAAACCCAGATTTGACTCACTAGGACTTTTTCTGCTGGAAACATGTAAAGGACCGCGTGTATTCAGAAAAATTCAAGATCTAACCTATGTCAGCCAACGGATACTCGCTTGCGTGGCAACCGTCACTCTAGACATGCTGCCCAGGACCTGGCAAAAGGTAAAGTTTCGTTTAGATGTGTGCCGTGCCACTAATGGGACCCACGTTAAAATTTATTAAATTGAAATAAAATTTTGAGAATATTACCTTTAAATTCATGTATAACAAATTACACTAAAATTTTGATTTAATAAAAATGTTTAACCTCAAACCCCGAAGTTTTTTTGTGGAAACCCTGTATTGCATGACGGACTAGCTAATCAAACAAAAAATGCGATTCTAATTAATGAGGTATGGTGAATTTGAAGGCGATACCGTAGTAAATGGGATATAGAAAATGAGCATATATTTGCTTTTAATCGAAATTACCAGGAAGTTGCAATAGTGGTTAAGCTTATACTATTCATTCTTGTTTTATAACTAAGTAACGTCTATAAATTGTGTGAAAATAAAATCGATCAATGAGATTTAGGAACAGCAATTAATTAATAGCAATAGCTCGTCTCCTTTCACACATACAAAAATTTAGCAATCAAAATTCCTGCATAATTAGTAGAAATTGTTGTAGTAGTAGATTATTAAAACATACATCAGACAGCCATCTGCAATGAAAATTATTGGTAGATGTCATTGCTCTATGAACTTCCAGTAGTACATTCTAAATATGTACACCATAAATGATATGAATAGGACTTGACCAATGACGGATGTTTAAATTTCTACTTTTAAAAAAATAGTATTCGCCACTAGAGTTTCCTGCCTTTCTGTAACAAGCTTGTGTTATATAAATAGTAGTTTAGTCACACGTAAAGTGTAGTATTTCAATTAAATATATTTGTTAAGCAAACTAGGAAAAACCACAACCTTGACAAGGCTATACAACACTTGAAATGCAGTTAGCGTGCAAATTTTACTTTTCGCAATAGTATTATTGAGAGAGCGTGCATTATATAGGCTATTTCTTGGGTATTTCTTGCTTCATTGATTTAATATTTCTTCAGATTCGATTTTCTCACGAAATCTATTCTATCGGTATTACTTTTTACACCTAACACTCTTGATCAGTTTAAATAAGTAGTTGTGTAAAATAATTATTCGTAGATTATTTTAAATTGGTTAAATATTAAGAAAGTAGTTATTTCGTATTTAAACAATATTTAGCTTCTTGGTTCTCTGTGACAATAAGCCGTTGTCAGGCAAACATTTGAGGAAAATCATTTATATATATATATATATATATATATATATATATATATATATTATATAGGTATAAAATGATTTAAAAGATATCTGAGGGTAAACACATTAATTTTCCACTCCTATCAATGTTTTCTAAATTTAAAACACTACAATAAACTAAGGATTGATAAATAATTACTTGTTAAACTCAGCTAAAATGCTATTTACTAGTGGTGAAGCGTTTGAGATTTAAAAGAGGTGTTTTAGTTAACTGTTCTTCAATAAAGCGTTTATCTAATGAAATTCCCACTGAATGAGCTTCGGTTGTTTTTGTGTAAATGTCATATTAACTGTTTGATGGATACTCTATTTCATTAATTAATTAATGTACCATAATATCTGTAAAAGAATTTATTTTAGCATGTTTAGTTAGCATAAAGTAATTGTAAGATTTGTAGAATGTCAACAAATAATAATTAGTGTAAGTGACACAAGTACCTGTTCCAAAATAGGAAGTATACATAATGATAATGGTTCAATGAGTGTAGTTCTTAAACATTTTGTAAATAGTTGGCAAGATATAATTTCTAGGTGATAAGTGTAGAGATAATAAGTTGATTTTGAAAAGTTTTGTAAAAAGATATTTTGCTTTGGAGCTTGTTATTGAATTAATTAAAAATACAATATATCTATTTGAAATTTATACTTTTTATTTGACCATCGTTACATTGGAGCAATATAAAGAATTTAATGTTTGTGGAAGAATATGAGTCTATCGCATAATAATTAATAAGGTTTATACAACCAAGTGCAGTTAAGAAGAGTGATTCCAATTATAGCAAAGGGTCATCTTTAGTGTTGGGTAGAATAGCATCAGTAAGCTTCGAATATTTTGCAGTGGTTTCCCAGTCTAATAGGACAACGTTTTGTGCATATGTGGTCGTCTATTACAAGAATTCATATTAATAGAGCCGAATCTAAGTATACTGTTGCTGAATTATTATTATATTAGTCGTAGAACCTAAAATATAGTGAATCTAATAAAACATAAAATTAAAACTTACTTTCTACAGGTACTAACTGCAAGCGTCCGCAAGACGATTTTGTTTTATCCTGTGAAGAGGTCCATTTGAACAACTCAAGCACCTTCGGTAGAATTACAGGTATTTGAAATTAATCTTTGTACAAGCACCATTTAAAGATATTTCTTAGTAATTTAAATCGGGCGGCTCCGTGGCGTAGTGGTATGTGTGTGACTACTACGCCCAAGGTCCTGGGTTCGAATCCCGACACGATCCGCTTGAAAAATGTTAGGCGAGCATTTTTCACAAAAATACACCCTCGTTCGGATGAGAGATAAAATGGAGGTCCCGTGTGTGAGTGTTGTCACGCACGTTAAAGATCTCTACCTTGTTTGGAACAGCAAGGGTTCGGCAAAATTCCAAATTTTTCAGGTAAAAAGAACTTGCTTCCTGGTCAATGTAATACCTTCGGGTGGAGCATTGGAAAATCACATGTAAAGTAATTTGAATCTCAAACGTTTATATAAATTATACATTTGCGATTATATTTATCAATCTTTGAAAATAATAACGCCACATCTGCACTGCGAGAGGTTAAGTGATCTTAACTATACGACGCTTTATGTGGAACTTGTTAGTGTGCCTGTAAGACAACCTGATCCCACGTTTTCTTACAGAGTAGAAATATCTTGATATAATAATGCCTGAGAGTGTTTCAAAAGCCGTGGCATAAATAAACAAAATTTTTCCTTTATTTAATTGTACAGAAATACAAAACGTTAGTAGAGTATTTGCATCGCGGTTAAAAATATATACATGTAATTAGGATTGCGGTACTATCAGGAAAAATTAACGCTATTTCTAAATATTTGAAAGGCCGACACCACCTTTATCTGTGCAATCATTTATTCTTTAAACTCTTTATTTTTATCAGATTCTTCATTCACAATACGTGGCGGCCAACAACGTGGGGCGAGTTAAAGTTTAATAGATTGTAATAGAATAAAGAGTTGGGGGGGGCCGATTACAGATTATAGACATGAATATGACGGAAGAAAATAGGTTGAGTACAAGGTCTGAGAATGTATATGGCATTGAGAGTGTAAGGCAATCAAGAATGGATAAAAGGCAAGCTGAAGGGGAGCAGCAGGTAGAACTAGAGACCGTGATAGGGCAAGGGCCAGCAAGGAGCCCTGAAACAATGGGGAACGGTCAGGATGAGCTGATGGAGTTTTTAATTAATTTTCAGTCGGAGATGTTAGGTTTCATGTCGAAAACACAGGCGGAGATGCAAGATTCCTTGTCGAAAATGCAGGTAGAGATGCAAGGCTCCTTGTCGAAAATGCAGGTAGAAATGCAAGGCTCCTTTTCGAAAATCTAGGAGGAGATGCGAGGTTTCTTGGCGGAAATGCAGAAATTACAGGGGGAAATGCAGGTATCATTGTTGAAGGTACAGGCCGAGGTTAAGGAATCGCAGGCGGAAGTAAGGGGTACTTTGGCAGAAGTAAAGGATGAGCTAAGAGAACGTATAGACGGCATGGAAAAGCAAATGGAGATTGATACTAGAGTGGAAGGTGTTGAAGGAAATTTTAGGTTGATGTTTGATGTAGTAGAAAACGAACCAGAACGAGTAAGGCTGCAGATAATTGGTGCAACACTAGTGGGACACGCTGAAAAATGGAACGGTATTGTGAGAAACCAATACAATTACGCAGAATTTAGGCAGCAATTCGTAGGGCAGGAATTTTTGAAGATTATGGGCAATTACTACCTAGCCCGATCTGAAGAATTTCGACGGGACACCAGGACACGTAACTACAATAACAACATGCACAGGAAGGCATACGTAAACGTACATAGGGACACTTACCGGAGAACTGACTCAAGGGGTAGAAACCAGAACTGGCATGACACGAACGGCACGAGTATGGACCACCGCGGGGGAAATTCAGGCCGAATAATTTTGGCAACGCCGGACGCGAGCTGAATAAGGAATGGAAAGGAAAATATGCCAATTTATTAGTATGTAAGATAGACTTGGGTACAACGAGTAGTTTTGGTTTAGTTAATATATTGTTAGATTATAAGAACGTTAATAAAAGAAACGTGCCATTTATTTATTTAATTTTAAGGGGTTATAGATATATAGGTTTAGTGGATACGGGGTCTCAGCTATCGTTAGTAGGCGAAGATATAATAATTAAACACAGGGAGATACTTAGAGGAAAGATTTTTAAAATAAAGAAGATAAGCTTATGATCTTAACTAGACGACGCTTTATGTGGAACTTGTTAATGTGCCTGTAAGACAATCTGATCCCACGTTTTCTTACAGAGTAGAAATATCTTGATAAAATAATCCCTGAGAGTGTTTCAAAAGCCGTGGCATAAATAAACAAAATTTTTCCTTTATTTAATTGTACAGAAATACAAAACGTTAGTAGAGTATTTGCATTGTGGTTAAAAATATATACATGTAATTAGGGTTGCGGTACTATCAGGAAAAATTACCGCTATTTCTAAATATTTGAAAGGCCAACACCACCTTTATCTGTGCAAATATTTATTCTTTAAACTCTTTATTTTTATCAGATTCTTCATTCACAATAATATATATATATATATATATATATATATATATATATATTATATTATATATTGTTGCGAGGTCTTGCTGAATGGTCTCCATAATTTTCTCTGAAGCTAAATTGAATTGAAGCCACGTTGGGCGCACAAAAGAACAAATGGTTTTATAAAAACCAGTTACCTGGAATGTAGCACAAACAGGTATCTGCCATTAAACCATCGCTGACGGAGCCCTCATCAACGACTGACTGCACGTACAGGAATCACCCCAAGTTGACTCACACCATCTGAAACAGCAATCATCTACCCAAATTTCTATTTATCCAATCTACGGTAACTCCAATCCTCCATACATCTGCTAAGTTCCAACAACACCCAATACTCCATTTAAGCGCTCAACAAGCACCAACAACCAAAATAAGAAAGTAGTCTCTACTTACAGTTCACCATGCTTCGCTTTTTCAAAATATATTTTATAGAATTTAAAACTGTTACTTCAACATTACACCTACTTGTGCATGTTTAATTGATTTCAATTACAATATCAGACTCACTTGTTGTTTAACTCATTTATTAATGTTGTTCGAAGCTTAGATGAAAATTATAAAAGAGCTTCTCACCGCCTCCCAGTGGTTTATATAGACCAAAAAATGCACCCCGGATAGTTTCACTTCCTAAAACACCATCACCACAAACAAGTTTTCTTTGTAAATTTGTACAACAGCTAACGCAATTAAAAAAACAATATGCACAAACAACACTCAACTTTCAAAGATTCTAAAAATTCAACCGTTAACCTTCAACAATGCATTGGAAAATTTGCAGTCGTATGCCAATCGTCTAGAAAATCTAAGAATTTTGAACACAAAATAAACGCTTTACTTCGAAAATCTAATTAAAATTTACAACGGCTATCGAATTCGTTAAAGTCCCTCGTCAACTGACACCAACACGAGCATCTAAAACACACCTCTCTAATACGCGTATATACGGTCACCTCACTCTAATATACATACGAAAATGTTCTGTTCTCTATTTTGTACCCTTCCTATATTTCTATGTCTGTTACCAGTTTATTGTATCCTTGCCAAACTCGTATAAATATATATATTGCTAGGATAAGATGGTAGTTTAAGGGTAGATTAAGTCATGGGGCTCGTAAGATAAATATAAATATAAATAATATTAAGAAAATCAAATAATTCTACCATTAAATAGGAGTAAATCGAATATTTTACAAAAGGTTAATTGCGAGCACACTGTATATAAATTATAACCAATTCAATTCAGCTCGTTTTGCAACAATTAGATAATATTTAGCTAAAATAATAATGTGTAAGTCTTATAATACGCTTTAAGTTAAAGAACCGAACAAACATAAGTTTTTAAATACATCAAGCATCATTAAAATAAACACGTAATTGATAAAGATAAACAAACTAGCATACTAGCTATTTAACAATATCAATAAAATATTAACGCATAAATAAGCAAACGCATTCAAATACGTCATTATTAGAAAGATGAGTACGTGACTGGAATATCATATTTGCATAAAAATCCAACATATTTCAAGTAACAAACAATAAATAACAGACGGTCCGTGATATGATAAAAGTTTGAACTATAATCGATAAACATGAAAAACCTGCCAAAAATGCAATGGATATTTGAAAATTCTAAGAATATGCGACGAAATATTGAACGTCTACATACGAGATTAAATAAAGGAACAACAATTAAAACCAGGGAATTTTAAAAAATACAGAGTTCTACAGAGATAGGCGCAAAGTACAAGCCTTGATTAACAAACACACCAATTAAAAACGTGGACGGTGGAGCTTATAAATACCATAGGAAACTCGTAAACATTCAGTATCTCTTCAACAAAGCACAAACTATGTCAATTAAAAGTGAAAGATTACGTACAAATGAAACTCAGTGAAAGTGAATAAATTGTTAAAAATTGTGGAAAGTAAAAGTGCCAATTTATGCAACGAAAATAGCCGTTTTGTTAATTGAATTTTATACTCATATTTTATAATCTATGGCTCAAATAACAGCTCTAGTAATACATCTAATAACACCTCTAAACATTCAATTAAACATTTATATACGTCTAAATAAACGTCTTAATTAAATATCCAAATATACTTTGAAAATATTATAAAACGCGAAGATACTCAAATTGGGCTACAAGATACTCAAAGTTAATCCAGAAATCCGAGGGGAAAAATTCAAGCAACCATTAATAAATCATTCTGGCCAACAAGTGAAGCAAGGCAAGCTGTAACAATCAAGGAGTCCGGAACAGCGACATTCAGAGTCAGGAAAACACAGGTTAGAAAGCTTATTTATTATTATTATTAGTAAAAGACTGTTTCAATTTTAAATAATTTCTATATATCAAATATCTGTAAGGTTCAACAAAAAGGTCATTTGAGATTTTGTAAAATAGAGAAAGCATCATTTGAACATTCAAAGGTACTTAAGAGTAATCATAAAGATATTTTTGCTGGTTTTCTGGAAACATAAATTTGGTGAAAGAAAAATAAATGTTAATATTTTATTCAGGGGCTAATTTTTGAATGATATAAAACTGTACAAATTATCGATCATTACATTGTGTAATTTTTGGATTTAAATTATTTCAACAGATAGAAAGAAAAAGGGTTAAACAATCTTTATTGTTGTGAAGTAGGGCATCCTGTGTTTGATAGATAAAATATAAGTACCAAATTATTATATTTTTCATTATTGGTGTAAATTTTAAGAATTTTAATATGATGTTTTAAATATTATAAGGGAGCAGAATAGCTAGGAATCATAACTATAATGTTTATTATTTAAATTACGACTTTAATTTCTTCTTCATTGCCATTCAATTTTTGTCTTATTTTATAAAAATTAAAATATTACATTGTTAATTTTACTTACGAAAGATATGCTACGAGGTTGCGGTTGAATGTGTTTGTCATTTTGTGTTACTATTTAAAAACGCAACGAATGACCTACGATTAAGTGCTCATCAGTTTGTTTTTACTATATTTTATTATTAATAAGTATTTTTTGTTCCTTCCTTCATTAATGCATAATGATCCCATTTTTATCTTCTATTTTATAAAAATAAAAATAAACCCCTGAGCTACCGATTTATTACAATTTATAGATTATCAGTACAAGCGCCGCTAAAAATTATTTGCCTGGTAAATTTCAGAACTCCCGTACACCCCTGCTCTAAAGTATAAATTTCGCAATCACCGTCCGTTCTTTCAAAATTTGATAAAAAATTCGATTTCTTAGCACCCGACGTCAAGAGTACGCACATGTTTTGTATCTTGTTCCAACAACTCTTTTTGTTACGAGTTTGTTCAAGGCTTAGAAATTGTGGCTGTAGAGTATAAATACATCTCGTACCACCATCGATTTTCTCAAAAATGAGAACTAAGTCCTTTAAGTTCAGAGTTATTCTAGGCTTAGAAGATATAGTTGTAGAATATTAATCTCGTTCGGTTATCTCAAAATTTAAAAGAATTGATTTCTCAGTACCTAACGTCAAGAGTAAACGCGTGTCCTCCTTCTCGTTTGAACCGAGCTCTGTTTGTCCGGAACTGTTATAAGCTTAGAAACTGTAGTTCTAGAGTATGGATCACTTACAATCCCTCGTTCTCTAAAAAATTGATTTTCTAACACTCGATGTCAAGAGCCAACCCGGACTTATGGGTAATAGAATAAGTATATAATCCAACTTACGTATTTGTCTTTCTAGAACAATGTTTGGAACAATACGAACCCTTTATAGAGCTATCGAAATGTCTTGTGTTCGAAGAAGGATGTGCCAACACAAAAATCGTAGTTTTTATATTATTCAAAAACCGTTTGTAACGAAACAATATCACTTTGGAACAATCTAGTACAAAGTTAGAACAATCTGAAACAACTTTCAAAATTATAAACTTCGATATACGAGTGCCAACTTCGTACACGTCGTGCTAAGTTATAAAATAAGTTGATGTTATATTAACAGTTTAATTAGAAATCCTTGTTCGAAGTTTTGATGAATAATTTCAGTTGCAGTTGGTCCAGGAGGATCCGTGGTTTAGTTGGTATGCATGTAACAACTGACCCCAAGGTCTCGGGTTCGAATTCGACACGGTCCGCTTGAAAAATGTTAGGCGAGCATTTTTCACAAAAATACGACCTCGTTCGAATGAGAAGTAAAATGTAGGTCCTGTGTGTGTGTGTGGGTGTGTGTGTGCGTGCGCCCGCTCGCGTGCGCGGTGCGTGTGTTGTTTCGCACGTTGCTGTTTCAAGCAAGATAGTAATCTATCTTGCTTGAAACAGCAAGGGTTCGACAAAATTCAAAATTTCCAGGTACAGAACTCACTTCCTGGCCAATGTAGTACCTTGGGGTGGAGCATTGGAAAATTAAAAGCGTCCAATGAAGTAATTCTAGTTTCCTATAAACCTCGGTTTAAAGCACAAACATGTTTTAGCAGAAACTCGTTAATTTTATTTTACAGGAAGCAAATTTGTATGCACGAAGGACTAATTTAAATTATAATCTAAAATTTAAATTAGAATTAGGTTACTTAGGTTCTGCTACCATTATATATTGGTGTTTTGATTTTAAATAACTAACAAGGACATGGGTCTTAATTGTACCACATAACAACCATTATATAATTAACACCCATAATAATACTATGATTATATAGAACGATATAATGTGAAGTCGAACATTTCCTTACCTTGCATTGTCCGTCCAGTTTCTGCGTGCCAAGGCATTGTTAGGCCTCTGGAAATAAATATTTAATTAGTATATGTTCTTCAAAACACAATTTGCTTCACACGTTCCCTTTCAATTCTGTCTATACGTGTAAGAAGCATGCGGTACATAATATAGATATGCATAGACAAAGCTTGTCTTTGTTTCTTTCACTTTCATTCGGTGTATAGAATAATAATTAGATATAAATAGTTCAATATAAAAACCGACTTTCAGACAATAAATTTCAGTACGATCAAGAACAAATAGCAGTACATTCAAAAATGTTAAATTCAATATAGTAATACCTAATCATGAACATATGGTTAGTCTAAATCTAAATTATAGGTCATGCTCTTGCTAAAACATAATTGCGATTTCAAAATCACCCACACCTCACGCTACAATAAAGCTATCAAACTACATTTTAATCTATATTTCATTCCTATGCAATTAGAATTTTAATCTTACATAACTGCTAATTAAATATTGGGGGCATTAATGAGAACTGGGTGATTAATCAGGTGTTTTTATTTGACAGTAAGAAATGTGTAGATTTATATTTGTAATTGCAAATGCTGCTCTAACTTACGTATACAAATATCCTTTGGCTATTTCAGGTTTACAACGAATTCATTAACCCCCCAGTCCGTTACATGTGTTGTACTTGAAATTTCTCGCAGGCAAATTTTTAATTTTTGAGATTCAATGAAATGTTTCAATCTAATCAGCACTATAGAAGAAATTAACTGACGTATATGAGTGTTATGTTTAATGCCTGACAATTATGCTGCAAATATAAACTGATGCCTCAAAATCAATATTAGCAAATAAGTTCTTTATAAAACACCATGTATTTCGAGTTTGTAGTAAATGCCGTTGGAGACGGTCTGAGAGCGCCAAATAGTTTTCTATATAAGCTCGTTCTGAAGGGGCGTGTTGCTCCGCGCTCTTAAGCAATTATTACTTAAATTTTTCTCAATACTATATTATAGTAAATCAAGTTATATGTACTTCTTTACTACCATCGTACTAATAAATAAATATCTTGTTTAATATGTGCAAGATCTTCGGTGTGTTGAGTTATATGCAGATTGTTATCAAATTCTGTTACTAGATTAAGTGATTGTGGCGGTATCACAAAGCACAGTTTGTCGAGTCAACGTGAAGGTGTATTGATCTAAAGCTAAAGCACACAAGCTCGCAATGAGAAATTATTTACAATAATATGAGTAACCTTTAATTATTGAGTGGAAGGTTTGTCCTGGGTTTATTTACTGAATTATGCGTTTCGTTACTCTATTTCTGCTTCAATACGAGTTATAATAAACCCTGGACGTTTAGTGCAAATTTCTGCACACAAATATTTGAAACAGACCCCCTTACCTCGTACATAATGTCAAATACTTCATATGCCATAAATTATTCTTAAACCTATACATAAATTCACACAAATAAAATACCCCAAAGTAAAATATTGAATAAAGAAACTCTCCCTCTTTTTGTCCTTCTAGTTAACACAAAATCATACTCCCCCCCAAGTTATCAATTACATATTTACATCGTACAACGATAAGGTACAGTTACCTGAGAATCATATATACACGCAGAACTTGCTACCATTCTTCCCGGGACTGCTGCATGCAAGAACAACCCCAAATCTGGATTGCTTTCTCCAAATTGCAAGCTGTAACCAAAAATTACTAAGGAGTTCTCTATCTTCTGCCATTCGACAATACACCCAAACTTCTGCTGTGCATCAAATTTCTTCTACGAAGACCATAATTTGTGGTAGTAAACCAAAATTGGTTAAACGCCGACATTTATTCGTTTCAAAACTAATTACATAGTTTACACAGTATGTGTAAATAAAATCAAAATGTTTTTACTTAAAACATTTATCGTTAGTTCAAAATTCAAAAGATTATAAAATCATCTGCGCATCAAAGAGAATCTAAGAGATGCGTAAGCTTCGTTGTAAGAAAATCGTAAGAGACGTCAGAGAATCGTAAGAGCCGTAAAGAGAGCTTAAAATCAATCTCCCGCTGTTTTATACATGTTACCTACCTCTAATACCTGTTAAAAATCTCTGAAGATCGTCTTGCTATATTATTTCAATTTCTAGAATTCCGACATCAACCAGACCAAGCTCTTCCTTTTTGAAATACCCCTCACAAACATACACCACACGTACACAAATTCTCCGTATTTATCTTTAACCGAAACTCATTAGTTAAATCTAAACTTGGATCGCTATATATTTTTAAAAACACTTCTCCGTAAAACCACTTTGAAGCGAACAACATAAACACCTGCACTATTGCTTTGTAGTATTTGAAAAATCAATACTCCAACAACATTGGTACAAACCCCAAGTCGACGAAAACAAACATCTAAAATACGCCTCTATCCAACACGTGTTGTCTCCATCACATTTATACATATGCGCTCGAATCAACTCTCTCTGTCAACTTGTTTTCAATGTTGGTTGTTTAACCGACAACAGCTGCCCATTCATATTCTTATTATCAAGTTTTACGTTCATTCCAGAAGTCGTAAATTTTTCTCTTACACTACTAATTGACGTCGAGAACTAAAACTACCTGGAATCCTCATTTATTATCTCCCCTTTACTTTGATACAAGAAAACAAACTGTTCAAACCACGTTCAAAAAGCTTTCACTAAATATAAATACCAACTTTGGCTATTATTAAATAAGAGGGTTAAATTTGTGTTTTAAAATATTAAATTTGAAATGGCGTATTATACACGGGATATTTCTTATATGCCATGAGCCATATTTCAGTAGTACTTATCTGAAGAATTATGAAAAATAAACTTTAACTTCCTCTAAATTTCTGGAAAAAAATTAAATTTTCAACTATTTACTTTTAAACAGTTTCTAAAGTTGTTTGATGTATTTTCAAATCATGTTCAAAATGAAAAATAATGCCCTTTCGGCGCATCAAATATCACAATAATATATATATATATATATATATATATATATTGTTGTGGATTTAGAAATTAAATAGGTCCAGACAGTAAAATTTTAAACACTGTATATAGAAACAGGAGCAAATTATTTACGCGCCAAATTAATTAAATTATATAGTAAAACGGAGGATTATTAAAGTATTTTTCTATTTGTATATTAAAATCTTAAAATTACATAAGGGAAGAAAAGTTTTTAGAGTACATAAAAAAGCTCAAGGATACGCATAAGAAATTATAATAATTTTAATCAAACGCATGGAAGCAAAAACGAAGCTTGTATGCATAGAAAATCAACAATTTTAAACGCAAATGTTTTCATTTTAAAAGCCAACGTTCGGTATACAAATACTCAGAAGGGAAGAAACCAAGAATTGTTATTTTATAAACGGTCGGTTGTTTCAAGAAACACCTGCTTGTTAAATGTCACGTTCAGAGAATTTTAAATGTACGTTAGCACAAAATTTTATAGAAGTTTGTTTGCAACGGTCAGTTTATAAGCTGCTACAATAACAAATGCCTTTAAGAATGAGTGGGATAAACGATCGATACTGTAAGACAGACAGAGAAACGTATAAATAAAGCGTTGATAGAAGTCACGTAAATATGTGTAATAGTAAACATGTGTGAAAGTGAAGGACGACTACAATATCGATTTTCTGTAACTTAAGAGGGGTTTTAAAGGAGACAACAGATATGCGTGGAACGGAGATAGATAGCTGAGAGGTGGCGCGTCAGAACGGGGGAAAATTCTATCATTGGTTGATAGCCAGCAGTTTTCAAGGAGTGCGCGTTCGTTACGGTAGGAAACAAAGTTCTATGTAAACAGCGCGACGGACGGGGGATTTTTCAGAATTATAGTCGGTTACGTTCAAAATTTGAAGAAGCAGCTTCGAAAATAAGCTTTTCACGCGAAACCGGTTCCACTGGGGGGGTTTGGAATGATATAAATACACGGAGAAAATGTATTAAAGCTCTCTTACTTTTTCAATTTAGGTCTGAGACCGTGCTTAGATCTGCAACGTAATAACAGTAAATGCTTTTACGGCTATTAATTATTGTGTGCAGATAACATCCTGTTTAGAAATTATGAAAGCTGTAGTAACGTACCTCAAAACGTTACTACAACGAAGCGATGAAGCAAAGAGATGTTATTTTGGGTAAGCAAAGCCTAAACTTGTATGCTTGAAGTATATTTGAGATGGAATGTTACGTTTGAGACAAAGCTAATAGTGGTAGTAGCAGAGAATTTGAAATCTGTGAAGCCCGGCATCATCGTAGTAAATGGACACAACGACAAGGGTTTATGGAAATCATCTTCATTGGTGACAAAGAATGAAGGCGACTCCAGGTAACAAAACTTAAATTCCTGTTTTTGTATAAACATTTCCGTTGATATTTTTTGTGTTTATAGGAAGGAAGAAAGCGTTTTTCAGTTTAACTTAAAATAACAGTTCCCAGTAAAGGTATTCTAAATAAAATATCCAAGGGTAACCTGAAAGTTGAGTTTGTGTCAAGTTTATCTTTACTCAGGATATATAATTTAAAAACGTTTGTAATATCTTTTAACAGTGTAAAGTTCCAGAAATTCATTTGTGGAAACAAAACATAATTAAAGCGATAACAAGCTAATGGCTAGACGATAAAACTTATGTTTATCACGAAACGCGATAAGAAATACTACAGGTGTGAACACGTGTTCATGCTGACATTGTGGTGCATAAAAATATTTTAATATTGGTGGGAAAGAGTCGATATTATTAAAATTTTGCAAAGTAGAGTATGAAAGGAATATGCATTCGAACTATAGGGTATTAACAGACGTTTGATTACTTTGGATCTTATGAGAGGATTGAATAACTTTGTACTTAATAATGATATGCAAGCATCTATTTATATTCCCAGAAAAATTAATGAACGGTATTGAGTACATTTTGAAAATACGATAGATTATCTTTTCGTGAAATTAGTTGACAAAGAATTTGTTAAAAGCTAAGCGGTGGAATAAAAATTTTGTTAAATAGGTTGAATTGAATTTCGTTTTACTTTTTCTTCGATTTATGCAGCTAAACATACAAGTTGAAATATATTCAAGTACCTCTTAATGTGTAAATAAAATAAAGTTAGGTGCAAAATTTCCAAGTAAGTACCAGATTTTATTTAATTATTAAGTAAAAATAAATAAATAAATGGCCGAATTCCTACTTTGTTTATTTATTTTTCATCTTGTATTTTGACTAAGTTTTTAAAAATTTTGTTTGGCAACTTTATCTATGTTGATCATGTTGGGACTTGTGATTTTATTCCATATAGGTTAAAGCAGCATCTACCGAACTTGAATTGAGGGAGTAGAGTAGTGTTCTAGGTGAGTTTTGTTTTAACTTCTTTCCGGATTCATCTGGAGCACTGCGTGTTATGGGATTTCAGCAGAAAAGCAAAAATTTCATAGCAATGTATATAAAACACTACACTCCTTCGCCCATCTTTGGAGTTCTTATAGTATTTGTGTTCATTTGAACTATACCTAACATAAACATAAAGTTTTAAGAAATTCAAGGATTTTACATGAGATAGGCGAGAAAATCAAGTGATACGCTATGTGCAACTTTGTAATCATAATACGCCGACAAAATAACTGTTTCATGTATAAACTCTTGTTACGCCTACGTATTAGATGATGTTTTGGTGTCTCTTACTTTAGAATATATCACTGACATAAATTGAAATCTACGAAAACCTTAAAATAACCAAAAACATGATTTTAACCTAAGGAAAGTGAAATTTCACTAAAATCGGTACGACTTGGCCGAATATCTCTCACACACACACCTATCCACCTTCATACAAATTTATATTAGAAATTTTATACGAAATGTACACAAAAGATCAATAGCTTTTATTAAAATCCGAATGCACTTAATATATTTCACGTTCTAAGTGATGGTGTAATTAAATGCTGAATTATGAAATCATTTTAATTGTTGTATTCTTTAAACCATTTTCATTTACGTGTAAAAGATACGAACTTGTAACAGAGCACTTTTCGTTACCTTTTACGAGATAATTTTAAAGAGAAATTGTAGTTTACCATATTTGTCATTCACGAAATATCACTTCAGATTATTGGATTGTATTAGCCATCCTTCTCTGGCAGACCAACTCTTGAAGTAAATCGGAACCCACGGCCTAAGAATTTCATGGAGAGGTTAAACCTTATATGTATACAAATTATAAAAATACCTTTCTTTATTTATGCAACGTAATATGTACGTTATTTATATAAACGAAAACGATTACATCTGCTTTATCTTCAATGCGTTAACAACTACAAATACTAATTGGTCAATATACAGCTCATAGCTCCAAATTTAGATTTTTAGGTAGGTATTTACAGGAGTTTAAATCAATTTGAAATCTTCACCATTTTTACAATCAGTATCTACTTCGTAAATTACAAAGTGATGTACCTTAATATATAATATAATATAATATAATATAATATAATATAATATAATATAATATAATATAATATAATATAATATAATATAATATAATATAATATAATATAATATAATATAATATAATATAATATAATATAATATAATATAATATAATATAATATAATATAATATAATATAATATAATATAATATAATATAATATAATATAATATAATATAATATAATATAATATAATATAATATAATATAATATAATATAATATAATATAATATAATATAATATAATATAATATAATATAATATAATATAATATAATATAATATAATATAATATAATATAATATAATATAATATAATATAATATAATATAATATAATATAATATAATATAATATAATATAATATAATATAATATAATATAATATAATATAATATAATATAATATAATATAATATAATATAATATAATATAATATAATATAATATAATATAATATAATATAATATAATATAATATAATATAATATAATATAGTATAATATAATATAATATAATATAATATAATATAGTATAATATAATATAATATAATATAGTATAATATAATATAATATAATATAATATAATATAATATAATATAATATAATATAATATAATATAATATAATATAATATAATATAATATAATATAATATAATATAATATAATATAATATAATAAAATATAATATAATATAATATAGTATTATATATAGACATATATATATTGGTACGATTAAAACGGAATTCGCTATCACGGTACCTATGGGTCACATTACATTGATGGGATACACACGCACACGCAGTCACACCTACACACGCACGCACACACACGCGCGCGCGCGTATGTACGAGCGTGTACACAGACACATATATGCAGATGGTTACATAAACATACACCCACACGTAATTTATAGAGCTTTGTAATATTTTGTAATAGTAACTAACATAGGATATTTTTAAATTTCATTCCATTTTATTTTATTTTATTTTTATCATATTTTTATTTTAATTGTTATTTTACATTTATTGAATTAAATTTAGTTTAAGTTGTAGTAGTAGCTTTAGTGTTACTGGGTATATGTAATTAGAGAAACACCCCTGTTTATTTCCATTGGCCAGGAAGCCAGTTTTTTTACCTGAAAAATTTTGAATTTTGCCGAACCCTTGCGGTTCCAAGTAAGGTAGGGATCCTTAACGTGCGTGACAACACACACACGGGACCTCCATTTTACCTCTCATCCGAACGAGGGCGTATTTTTGTGAAAAATGCTCTCCTAACATTTTTTAAGTGGACCGTGTCAGGATTCGAACCCGGAACCTTGGGTGTAGTAGTCACACGCATACCAAGTACACCACGGAGACGCCCCCCTTCACATACCAATGCATATCAGGAAAATAGGGTATATAATTGTAAAAACAATAGAAGGGGACCGAACTGTATCTAGCAAGAAAGAACAGCCGCTATGTTCAAAGACAACAAACATAGAAACAGGAACATAATTGTTAAAAGTCTATGAAATAGGGGCAGTAGGAAAAACAGAGAGATAGAAGCTTTCTGGAACGTTGTGCTTCAGATGTACGAGGATGTTAGCATGAACAGACAAAGTTAGTAACAAATAAGTTATAGAAATAGTAAGGGAATAAAGATATCCGTGGAAAACAAAAAAAAAAGGAGAAATAGAAGGGCAAGATACGTTCCAAGGCATTTTTGGGGAATAGTATATATAGTATATATATATATATATATATATATATATACATATATATATTAATAGTTATTAAGATGAAATGAAAACCCAACTTTGTATTTAAAGTTGAATTACCATTTCAAATCGAACTAGTAATTGAAAACCACTAAAAGAACGGCTACAGCAGGATTTGAACCTGCAACCTCTGATTTTCCGGATCAGTGCTCTAACCAATTGAGCTATCTAGCCTAATTGTTTAGATGATGTTATACTTAATACTACTGACGTAATATATATTGACGTAATAAGGAGGCCACGAGAGGTCATTGAAACCCTAATTCTACAAATAAGTACCACTAAAATATAAAACAAACTAGAAAAAAACGGAAAATTCCATAAATTTATAATTACGCCCTGTATAATACAAGCGTATCTTAGTCATTAAAGTGCCATGCAAAAACGCAAATTGCGCGTGTATAAATAATCATCCTGAATGATGTAGGCGTATTGTAAATAAATAGCAAGTAACTTAAGTTGTATATGTAAAAATAATTAATTGTAAGATACCGTAAAACGCATTTGAATACCAATGCTAATCGATACAGTTTTATAACAATTGCTGTAAATAACATAGAATAGTACAGCTTTACGCTTTTAGTTTAAGAAACTATACTCAACGTGTATTTCAAATTTCAATTTTCATATTAAATTTGTGTACTGAAACATGAAAGCAAATATTTTCTATAAAACGCAACCTCCTTTGCATTGAAAAGCAATTAAGTTTAAATTAATCACCCTGTGAATTATAGCAATTTATTCTAAATAAAGATTTTTCTAGAATATAAAAGGATCAGTAATTGGGATTTAGAACTACGTAAATAACTCGGTAATAAATAATCGTTTATATCAAGAAGCGGCCGGAACACGCAAAACCCACAAAAATCCAAGAAATTGTTTATCTTTAGCATTAGTATGCGACGCCACAATAATAATATATGTGTAAAACAAGGACAAACCGCTCACAAATAACTGGAACCAGATAACAAAGTGATAAATGCCGCAATTTTAGAGGTTAATTGGTTCTTTCGAGGAACATTGCATCATAATGTTCCACATTTTCCTAGTAGCATTTTATAAAGTAGCTAATTTGTATATAAAGAAGCGTTTATTCATTCGTTGATGGATTCATTCATGGTTTGGTTCGAAGTCATTCGATTCTGAAATTTAAGTCGCGAGCTGTAGCTATGCAAAGACAGTATTTAAAGTATGCAGTAAGCATAATGTGATTTAATAATTACAATGTTACAATAAATATAGAAATGGTTTTTTAAAAAATAAAATTTATTAATTACGATGAAGAGGCAAAATTCTACAAGATACGCTGTTTTAAAAATTTTATTAAATAATCGAAAGAAATATTTCACCAAAAATGTACTTTAGTAATTGCTGTTTGAATTAAAGATTATAATCTTGTAAGCTGATTTGGACATCAATTTAAAGTAAGAAGATTTTTAATTACGAGGAGCATTTTTGTGGATTCTGCAAGTATTACTTTTAGATTTATTTGTAACTGATATTAGAATATTTGCATCTAGTTTAAGATAATTTGTTTTTGTGTAAAGGATTTTTACCATGAGTTTGTGTTCAGAGTTCGAAATACTATGACCTTTAAATAGATTATCTGCCAAGGATTTTTGGCCAAACAAACCTTACAAGCGTGGCAATAAACATAACCCGGTAAACCATTCATAAAAGAAATTTTGTTTTGTGAATTTAAAACAAGGTAAGTAACAATTCTTTTTTTGTAATAAATACTTCTTAGAAGTTATTTTATGTTTGAAAGAAACAATGTTGTAAATGTTTTTTTATGGGAGAAAATATTTCATACTGTATAAATGCTTTGTAATATTACTGTGTAGATTTCATTTTGAAAACTCTGTCAATTCCGCTGAGCTACCCAGGCAAAGTTAGAAAAATAAGGTAAGTAAACAATTTTAAGTTTTACAATTTGCTGTATCTGTATTACAGCACCTTTTTAGTAACGCCCCCCAGTGCGGTCTTAACACAGCACTCTTTTAGTGGCGCCTCCACGTGCGGTCATTTTCATATCACTCTTTCAGCGACGCTCAACGCGGGTCTTGTCATAGAAATATATATATATATATATATATATATATATATATATATTGCCGTGGAAGTCAGGAACACTCGTATTTTTCCTAAAAACCAATCAAGCCCCACGAATTGTGCGTCATAAAATTGCTGTGGACTGGAATTATTCTCTTAAATCGAGCCGCTGCGTTGGGCCAACAAAAATTGCCGTGGACTTACAAAACTTCGTGCCCCATTGTTTGGGCGCCATAAAATTTCTGAAAAAAAAACAAAAATTTTTTCTTACACTACCTTTTGGAAACGCTTCCTTATTTCTGCTCACCCAGGCTAGCTCAGCAATTGGCTTCTTCTTGAATACCTACCATCCTAAGCACCTTCCTTTTTCACAAACACAGTCAAATGAAATTACCATTCAAATAATGCAACAAAACATGCAACCTTTTTATTTACACATATTAACAAGTTTTCATTATTAAGAAAATATTTACACCTTGGTACATACAGTTTGCTAAAACTGTTACCACCTCAATCATTAAATACTTCAAAGTCCTTGATTTTAATATATTTCAACAAATTTTATTTTATCCGAGTAGATGGGCCCGTCGTGCAGCTCTAGATTGATTTTATTCTGGTCTATTTTGAACTCATTATAACCCAGTTCCTCTAAATGCTTTTAAACCTTGCATTTTTATTAAAAATAAATTTAAAGACTCGTTTACTCCTTACAACAACATTTTATATCATCAATAAACATTTATATACTATCAATAAACCTTTTTAAACAATCAAGATTAATTGTCCTGCACATATACCCCTTTAAATGAGTTTTTATGGTAATAAATACACCCCCAATAAGTCAAAACACTCAAACACAAAAATATCAACACAAATGTTTAAGCAACAGGTAGGAAATTAATTTTCTTTACCTGGAATAAGCTTCGTCCCTCGTCACCTCTGAAGATGGGTACCAGAAACCCTCGTAGTTGTGTCCATATACTTCGATTATGTCTGGATCCAACTGATCCCCACTATCCAAATTTCTGCCACCACCTTTAATCTTCTACCCAAATATTTGCCTTGTCCAAACTTAACATTCCATACGAAGTACAGTTCATGCATACTAGTTAAGCTTTAGGATTCGCTTACCCAAGTATCATCCCTTCATTCAATAGAGTCGTTGTAGTAACGGCACCTTTTGTCTAGACTTTAGCACCCACTCGTGCAATATCACTTTTATTACTTTTCCAGTCCGTTACTGCAGCTTTACATATTTTCTAACAGGATGTTCTATGCAACTTTACCAAATACACAATAATTAATACACGTAAGAGCATATACTATCAATTACGTTGAAGATCTAAGCTGCGATCGCAGATCTAAAAGGAAAGAGATCTCCAATATCTTTCTCAGAGTATTTATATGCTTTTAAAAACCCCCCATGGAACCTAGTTCCATTGAAAAGCTTATTTTTAAATTTACTTCTACAAATTTTGAACGTAACGTCTGAAAAATTCCGAGATCATCATAATGTTACCGTGAAATTGGTTTAATACCTCAACGGACGCGTGCTTCTCACAACTGCCTAGCCTTAGATCAATGATATAGTTTTGTCTCGTTATAACGCTCCACCTATCAGCTATCTTTCTCCGTTCTACCCATATTTATTGTCTCTTTTGGAAACCCCTCTCAAGCTACAGAAAATCGATATTGTTGTTGGCCTTCACATTTCCCCTTATATTTTAGACGTGACATGTAACCAACGCTTTCTTATACGTTTCTCTGTCTGTTTTACATTATCGATCGTTCATTTCACTTAGTCTTCAAGGCACTTGTTATTTTTAAGCAGTTTGTCAAACCGACCGTTGCAACAATTTTATAGAAATTCTGTCTCAACGTATAATCCTGTTCTATAAACCTGACATTTAACCAACAGGTGTTTCTTCAAAGCCATATATTGTTTAAAATAACAATTCCGAGTTTCTCCCCTTCTTAGGATTTGTAAACAAACGTTTGCTTTTATGTAAATGGAAAGATGCGTTTAAATTATTGATTTTCTATACTTGAAAACTCCGTTTCTGCTTTCATGCTCTTGATTTAAAATCATTACAATTTAATTATGCGTATCCTTTAGTTTTTATTTACTCTAACGCATTTTCCCTTTGTGCAATTTTAACAATCTAATTTAAAAATACGAAATATGTTAATAACTGTCCGTCTTCACTATCTATATTGATTAATTTGGCGCGTAAATAAATTGTTCCTATTTTCTATATACACAGTTGATAAAATTTTATTGTCTGGACCTATTTAACCTATAATTCCACGACAATATATATGTATATATTTTGCTGCGATAATAAGGTAGTGAGAGGTCATTGAGTCATTGAGCACCAAATTCTGTCAGAAAATCGACCCAAAACGGAGAAAAGTAAAATTTCCCAATAGAGAATTTTACCCTCTATAAACATATGAGCATATTTCCTCAACAAGATATAAGTATTCCCATGTAAAATGAAACATTTTAAGTACAGATACCATTTAAGAAAAACACCTTAAAACAAGTTTTCTTTGTATTTAACGTAGAACACGTTTTAAAATACTAAATATGTTCAATATCTTATACACAAGATCCCATATGTATTTATTGATTGTGTTAATTCAAAATCCGTGTATAAATATTCTCCTGAAAATACAAATTCTAAAATTAGCATTTATTAATTGTGTAATTATAATCCGTGTGAAAATATTAATTCCTGAAGTACCTTTGAAGCACATTTTATTTACCATACAACAAGATTTATTACATCGTTAAACGAGTTTCATTCACTTTAAAAATACTAAATGAATTAAAATCCGTACTTTGTTAGAATGCAAAATCAATCTTTTTGGAATACCACAATAAGCGTTATTTATGCAAAACGTTATAACCAATTGCAAGCTTTAATGCATCCTCGTTATGAACGAAGTAGTTTCTCAAAGAAGTTTATCTAGAAACAGTCCAGATTTTTGTATATTTACGTTAACTAAATAGAAGTTTACGTCATTTTCGTCGAGAAATGTTCTCAAAACTATTAAATTCACCAATTAGGTTTCTTGTATAAATATACGTTGATTCGAAGAAGCGCTACTATCAAAAGACTATAAAATAGATAAGATAACGCGGTTTAATAGCTCTACTTATTACAGAGGTTAGTAGGAGAGAGATAGCCACGATTGTTTCTTAATGCATTAAGAAAAGGTGCAAGTCTTTTTCTAGCAATAAATTTTAAAACTGACAGCCCATTAAACAGATAAGGAAGCAGAATTGTGAATAAAGTTACATCATGCAGGTGATTAATCTTCGAGAATATAATAGAAGGAAATTGAAAGATGTCGTAATGAGCTTGTTGTACTATATAAATACGGAAGTAATTAGTAAGCGGGTCATTCATTCCTTAGATAAGTTACGAAGCATCACTATTTTAAGGAATATAACAACAATTAATTGTAAATAATATTAGTGCAAGGGCACAAGCTAATTTTGATCTATTATTAATAAATGTACTTTGCAAAACGTATACTTCGACGGATGGAAAATTAGTTAAAATTTGAAATGAAACCAATACGTTTTCAATGCAGTTAATTCTAATGGCAAACGTTATGTTTACAAGAGACGACAAGTAGCCAAAATAAGGATTTGAAGATACAAACTACAAGTATAAATTTGTTTTGAAGGATATGTGGACGTTATTAAGTAAAATTAGATTAGAATAAATTTATAGTTTTTATAAAAATTATTCGTTATTAGATAATTTATTTTGAGGTCAGAACCCGAAGCGTTTTGACCCCTACAAATTATTCTGCTCGACTCGTTGATCAACTACGTCGAGAGAGAGAGAGAGAAAGAGAGAGAGAAAGAGAGAGAAAGAGAGAAAGAGAGAAAGAAAGAAAAAGAGAGAGAAAGAAAAGAGAGAGAAAAGAGAGAAAGAGAGAAAGAGAGAAAGAGAGAGAAAGAGAGAGAAAAAGAGAGAAAGAGAAAGAAAGAGAGAGAAAGAAAGAGAAAGAGAGAGAAAGAGAGAAAAAGAGAGAAAAGAGAGAGAGAGAAGAGAGAGAGAAGAGAGAGAAAGAGAGAGAAAGAGAGAGAAAGAGAGAAAAGAGAGAGAAAGAGAGAGAAAGAGAGAGAAAGAGAGAGAAAGAGAGAGAAAGAGAGAGAAAGAGAGAGAGAAATAAAGAGAAAAAAGAAAGAAAGAGAGAAAGAAACAGAGACAGAGAGAAAGAGAGACGGGGTAATACAAGTATATAAACTATCCAGCAAAAACGAAAGTAAATGTTGTTACTCACATATGATAAGTTTTGGGATTAGGTGAAGATTATTTTAACACAAGTAGTCATAAGGTAAGTTTTCTGTCTAAACTTAAACTATTGTATCTATAAGCGATATATCTGTGTATGTAATAAATCATTGAGATAATGTGTATAGAAGAAAGGTGTATTTAAATGTGTAAAACTATGTTCATAGATGTTTCATAAGATTTCTGGGCTTCATTCCATAATTGAATGAAGGAAAATATAAGGTCTTGATCAGGATTTGAACCTGCATCTCATATATAATTGACTAAAATGCTAAAAGTAATTGAAAGTTAGGTTAATGTATGGTTCTGTACACGATTTAGATTTGTAAATTTCCCAAATATAGTCTTCGGTCTCGGTGGCGTAATTGGTAAATGCACAGTTCCGGCAAGACTGAGATGCAGGTTCAAATCCTGTCCAAGACCTTATACTTTCCATCTTTCAATTACTAGCTCGATTTGAAATGATCATTTGGGCTTTGCATAAAAGTCTAAGTTATTATTTCATCTTATTAATTGTAATACGTTAGTATCTATCAATTTACCTTGTGTAAAAAAAAATAGAAACATCTACACTAAACCTCCGCATTCGACATTAATTACTTTATTAAAGCCCATTAATGCTGTTTCAATACCAACATCCTTTCTACAAATTTCTCTAAGCAAGAAAATAGAATGCTTGTATTCTTCTCGGAAAACAGTTACAAAACTTGTGCATGCACGTACTAAAGAATTACTCAAATCTCTTAAGGCCGAACTTTCAGATATCTACCCTACAACTTCATTTACTGGATTTACTTTATCTATACGGTTAGAATGTGCAAACGAAATACAAAACCGCTTACATACTAAATTCCACATTGTTCTTGGAAATTCTTAGGAAAGGTGAAGATTTTGCGGTCATCTACAATTAATGGCTTTATATCCGTTATAGGAGGTCGGAAATACAATAGTTGTTAATACAGAAACTACGCGGACTCTGCATTCTGCAAATAGCTCGTATTCTGCAGAACTATACTATATCTAGTAGGTATGAGAATTAGCAGAAACCACATGTACATCAACACTTGTTATTATGTATAGATTCGCTTCGTCTTCAACCAATTATACACCAGAAACAGCTTATTACTATGCTCGCACAGCCTCAAATAACTCGAACATGACGTTGATGATATCGTTGCTAGAGACGACCTCAAGTAAAAATATTAATAAAATTAACAAAAATGTATTGAAAAGCAAATGAATGATACAAGCGGACTGTCTTATCGCTTCCTGGCCAATGTAGTACCTTCGGGTGGAGCATTGGAAAATTACATGTAAGATATGTGAAAGGACGCCCAAGTTCCCGGGTTCGAATCCCAACACGGTCCGCTTAAAAAATGTTAGGCGAGCATTGTTCACAAAAATACGTCCTCGTTCGAATGAGGGGTAAGATGGAGGTCCTGTGTGTGAGTGTTGTCACGCACGTTAAAGACCCCTATCTTGCTTGGAACAGCAAGGGTTCGGCAAAATTCAAAATTTTTCAGGTAAAAAAAACTCGCTTTCTGGCCAATGTAGTACCTTCGGGTAGAGCATTGGAAAATCACATGTAGGGACTGTCTTATCGGTTTTTATTTTCTTCTCAGAAATATACAAGACGGAGACAGGACTACATAGTAATAATATTATTAAATATCGAACAGTAACCCCACTTCGTTTACGCAAGGCAAACGCAAATCTATTTATTATGAATATCAAGCTTTTCTATTCGTGGAGCACATTTTCCCCGATTACCAACAATACCATTAAATTGCTTCAAGACTCTCTGGAAAAGTGGATCTCGAATCCACGACTCTGAGATCAAGAGTTGGATGTTATATTTTTCTTGAAACTGCAAAATATGTTGAATTAGTAAAATAAATTATTCTTCAACAATTTAACATAATTAAACCTATTGTGAAAATGTTTGCACTGGCGACGCAAAGACGTCCCTAGTTGTTTGCTGCACGAAGTTAACTTGACAAATGGTATGTGCTTAACCAGTTATAAAACTAATATCTAAGACTATTCGTGCATGCACGAGAAATTTTTGGAAATGAACAATATAATGGAATAACCAAAAACGAAAATTAAACTTAAATTACAATATTTCTTAAACTTTTCTTCCATTCAATCAACATCTAAAAACTTATTTAAAAACAATCATTTCCCCTAAGCAAAATGAAAATCTCAAAATTAAGAAACCAAAATACTCCTAACATTTAAAACTGATTTCTTAGAATTGAGTAACAGAATCACAGAATAACTAAGGAAAATAGTCTGTCACCACACTTGACTTGCCCAAACTGTCCAATCTGACAAAAAAGAGAATAATAAATATACGATTATAGTTTTAATTTGTATATTTCGACATCTACTATCTACCATCTCTTTAATACCCTCAAAACAATTTTACCAAAAAAGAATATGCATGTTCTCTTTCTTGTGCTATTTGACTTTACTTTTATTCTGCTTTTATCTTTTATCTGCTTTTTTAAAACAATATGGTTTATATGTAGGTTTAGTTATCACGTAAAGCATTCTCGTCCCTTTTTGACTATTCTTGTTGAAGATGGCTGTTATCAAACTAACAAATTGTACGCAAAGCATAAAGAAGCTGCAATGCGAAACAGCCTATCACCCCTCATAACCAATTAGTGTGTATCGCAGTTTCAAATAGAGTTAAAAGCGAATACCGAATACTCCCCGAAAATCTAGCTCAGCTACATGGATGACATTTTTGACATTCTAACTTTTAAATCCAAAATTGATGGTTTTCTTAAAGAACTACGTTCAAGGGATCAAAAAATAAAATACAAACTAAAAAATAATGATCACTAATATTTTTGAATACACTGTGAATTAGAAATGGCAAGCATCTATTTACAGAAAAACCAATGCAATTTGCTTATTCTCCTCCAGTCACAATTGTCAACTTAAACTGTCTTCTTTTAATTTTCTAGTTAATCTTTTAGTGCATTGTGTAGCAGAAATGCTACGGTCTTTTTCTATTTATCTTAAATCATGAATATTAACCGTTCAGCTTCGTGTACTTTGTTGTGCCACTGCTACGATATTATTCAGTTCTTATTGGCTACTCTATAAAGGTTATTTTCGCACAGACAGCAACAACAAGAGCTATAGACTAATGACAGTGCCACTAGATTCCTCACACAGAACGTGAAGCGACTAATTGTTTGTATTTTTGTTGCGTTTGTGCCACAGTAAAAGTACATGACAACTGGGAATCGTTTTTAAGATATGTCAATTGTAATTTTGAAGTTGTTTACGTAGGATTTCAATTCAATAAAATTCAATCAAGAATTAAAATTTATGTAGCAAATATGTAACATTGTGCGTGAATACTTTATTTTTCTGCTCATAGAGAAGGCTGGTTCGGACAAAGTAAAAAGTGACTGATGCAGAACTACAGTACTTCGCTGACCATTTGAGCAAAATAAGTGAAGATGGACAAGATGTTGATGACGACTAGTTGGATGAGGAGTCTGATGAACTTTATGATTTTGAACTAGATGAAATTTCTGTTATACTTGATCATGATTTCACAGAAGTTAAAATTGCCGATATGCCAATAGAGTTTGAAGTCGGAATATTGGTTCAATCAGAAAATGATTTAGAACTCACCAACAGCCAACAAGAAGCTTCGCAACAGTACCATTCAAACTCAGGTGCTATAAATGAACCTTCCACATCACGCCAATCAAATAAAGTTTTAACATACAAAAAAAACCAAAGCAAAGAAACCTATTCCTGTTTACCATATAAAAGATTTGAAATGGAAAAAGGATAATTTAATAGTTTCTGAAGAAAATTATGAATTTCGGGGTAATGCCACTTTACCAGAAGAAATAATTCAGCTTTTCAGTCCATATCAGTTTTTTAAATATTTTTTTACAGACGGCATTATAAATTTAATTGTTGAGCAAAGTAACCTGTATTTGGTACAATTAAATCCATCAAAGCCGGCAAATTTAAGCACCGCGATATACAAAAATATATAGGAATATGTTTCTATATGTCCACAGTGCATTTGTCAAGCATTAGAAGTTACTGGTCAAAAACAATTGGTTATGAAAAAGTAATTGCAACAACGAGCCTAAATGCATTGAAATAATACGTGCGTCTCTTTTTTCAATGACAATTCTAAAATTACGCCTATAAATGAAGCTAATAAGGATCCGAATGAATAACACGACCGGTTTTTCAAAATTAGACCTATTGTAGAACAACATTAAAAAATATTCCATTTGAAAAGTATCTTTCTGTTGATGAGCAACTTTGTGCAACTAGAGTTCGCCATTGTCTATTAAAATACATACCTCTAAAACCACACAAATGGGGTTTCGAAGTTTTTATGGTGAGCGGAGTTTCCGGATTTACCTATGATTTTGAGATATATACGGTATCAGAAAACGATGAGTCAAAAAGATTAGTAAGCGAATCTGATTTGGGTGCCATTGGAAATGTTGTGGTAAGGTTATTGAGGAATGTCACTAAAAATATAAATCATCATGTATATTTTGATAATTACTACACTTTTTTGCGTCAAAATGGAATTCAAAGTAAAGGAACCATACGAAAGAACAGAATACCCAACTGTCCTTTTTCCAGCGAAGCTGCATTGAAAAACACCAAAGAGGCAGTTCATTGGAATATACAGCTAACATAGAAGGAACAAAGGTATCTCTCATGTCATGGAAAGATACTAAGTCAGTTATGTTGGCTTCAACGTTTTGCGGAGAATTGCCAAAAAACGAAGTCAAAAGTTATGACAAAACCCAAAAAAAGAAAGTGCGTATTCCATGCCCAAATGCAGTAAAAGAGTCACATGGGAAGAGTTGACCTTACCGACAGCCTCATCGGCAGGTACAAGATCCGAATACGATAAAAAAAAATGGTACTTGCAAATTTTATACCATTTGCTAAATGTTTGTATAGTCAACGCTTGGCTTTTATATATACGCATTAAGAGAGAGCAAAGAGAAAAAATATTCTCTGATTATGCGAATACCGTGCCGAAATTGTCGAAACAATGTGTACAATAAACCTGCGGACTTCTGGAAAACGTGGAAGACCCTCGAACATTGACAAAGAAATTGAAGTAAAAATGAGGGAAAAAAATTGTACTGCTCTGCCTCTAGAAATAGTAAGAAAAGATGCCATTGGGCACTGGTCAATATTTTTTGAAAAAAGGGAAAGATGTAAAGTATCAAAGTGTAAGCGCTTTACATTTGTTTTGTGAAAAGTGTAAGGCACACCTGTGCTTGAGGAAAACCAAGAATTGTTTTCACAGGTTCCACAATATGTAATTTTTTATAAATTTTAATTTGCTTTTAGTTAACATTTTTTTATGTAGCATCAATATTACATTGTGCTTTAACACAAAAAAACAGTTTATATTAAGAACACCATTTATACACAATGTAGCAGATATGCAACATACTATTTTTAATAAAAAAATATATTTGTTTAAAACAAGAATTTTTTAATAATTTTTTTCGGAATCTAGACCCAAAAGTACATCCTAAGATATTATTTTTATCAAAAATAAAAAAGTCATGCAGTAAAGGGTTAATAGATTAATTAATTTTCCTATAAGTAAAGAAACGTTCCATAAGGAACTAAGAAACACATAGCAGATTACAATGATTTCACCATTATTATTATAGACAATATTCTCAGGTATAATATTCTTAAATTTACGATATGGCAATCAACCACCATTAACGATTAGAGAGTGTCCACATGAAACCTTCTTGATTTCAAAATGCAATTTTAAAACTATAATACATAGAAACCTACGGTTTGTGGCATCATTTAAAGAAACTCAAAAAGTTTTGGATATATATTTTTCTAAATGATTCAGCTTTTTTGTTTTAGGAGCTGAATAATTACCAAAAATTAACAATATCACAAGAGAAAGCTCAATGCATACTGTGGTGTGTGGAAAAGAAGTCACTCATTGTTGTCCAACAAAATTGTCGACTTAAATTTCCAGCAGGATGGTGCACCGTTGTATTGGAGTTTAGAAGTTCGTGACCTCCTAGACAGGACACTTCCACAGCGGTGGATAGGACGTGTTGGACCAAGCAAATGACCACCGAGATCTCCGGACATAAGCCCTTTGGATTTTTTCCGTGGGGTTATGTGAAAGACCTTGTGTGCGCCTTGTACGCGCCCTTTCCGATCTCCGCAGAAGAATTGTGGTTACAATAGCCTCCATCGTCTCTCATATGCTTCTGCGCACAGGGGCCGAGATAGGATATCGTCTACGCATTTTAAGGGTTGCGGAAGGAGCCCATTTGGAAGTGCATTAATTTTTTGTACAAAACCTTCAAATTGCTTTACATGATACCACAAACCACAGCTTTCTATGTATTATAGTTTTTTTTTAATTGCATTTTGAAATCAGGGAGGTTCATGTGGAAACCCTGTTGCAACAGTAAAATTGAGTTAAAGTAATCTGTAATTTAAACATTGAACTAATGAAGCAAACTATTCTCAGAGCTAAAGAAAAGTCATCGGATGTAGGTCAACCTTGCTTTTTGAATTATGACGTAATAATAAACTAAAAAGTACTCCCGGACATTATTGCTGACATAAGAAAAGATGATGCAACAATTACGACTAAAGTGCAGATGATAACCTTGAAGAAAGATTAGAAATAATTTCTTTTACCTGAACTATTATACCATAAAACATTTTTTCAGTCAATGTGCTTGACTATAATATCAATCCTAGAACTTAGTCGTTCAACAAAAAGATTTAGTCAATCATTTGTTATTACAACTAAATTTAGTTAAATTGACATAACAGATAAGTTCAAAACGATATTAATTTGGAGTTTCTTAATTTTAATAGGTGTCCAATGGAAGTAATCCTTGGTGATTAAAAAATTTCATTTCGTTTTAGGTTTATCTTAAAAACTCTTTATAATTTCATTACGAAATTTCAAAATTTTTAGGTAGAGATTTTTGTTATCGTATAAAACTGGCACGTCAGTTAAGATAATCTCATTTTATGTACTTATCTAAAAGGTATTGCTTTACTGTTAAAATGTCTGAATTGTTGTCATTTACCTTAAACGGCTTACAGAAAGTAAAAGCCTATAGAAACATATTCTCAATGATACTAAGATTGCATGCCATATTTTACTTATCAATATGTTAATATTTATGCATTTAAGGCGTTATCCATAAAATATGGCAAATGTCAGTGAAGCCATTTGGTTATCAAAAAATTGCCATCACCTCAATTATATATGTTTTTACTAAATCCTAATTCCGAAAGATTTGTACATTTGGATCTGAATTCTTAACTGTGTCCTAGTGACCCTATATTTTCTACTTATAAATTATGGATATTATGAATAAATAATTACAACAGATTTTGATGTTTTTTCTGCACGAGTTTAGGTGAAATAGTGTTATAATTAATGAACTCCACATCAGTTAACATTAACCCAGCCCAGTATGTTGCCTAATCTAACATATGTCTGACTTCTACACAGTCGCCTATATACGGTAAAAGAACCAGCAAATTAATTGTTCTATTCGTTTGCATTGCTAGTGGTTTATCTATAAGCCACCACGAATTAAATTAAAGTGATATTTAAACCAACATACAAAAAGTAGTCGACCTTGAACCAAAGTGATTTTAAAACCGATCTAGGATGAGATAAGGTCCTTGAACTTTAGATGCGAATTGAGAACGAAATATAAATAACATTATTAAGATTTCACCAATTCTACTCTATTAAGTTACATCCTTCATACGGAGCAAAAAATTTACAATTTACATAGGTGGAGAATTGATTTTTAATAGAATCTAAAATTAAAACAATCAAAAAATTTGTCTACTCAAGTACAACATTTTGTTTTATTATGTACTGAATCACAAAAACATTAAATAATAACTATAAACCTAACAAGTCAATTTGATTCTTGTTACGGGAAAAATGACGATACGTTATTAATTTCAATTTGCCAGGAAGAGGCGAGAACTTCGTAACTATTTTAAGGGTGCACTAGCTTACTACAGTGATGCCGGAGTGGATTCCTATAGAAAAATAATAAAACAGAAATATGTAAAATGGCCGAAATACAAAACTATTTTTTAAATACCATGTACCTGGAAAGGTTTTACTAGTTATCAAAAATAAGAGCACCAAATCCGGAATAAAGCATTCCGGATAAATCTCCTTACTTTCGATGTTCTAAGATCCCGCCACCTCATCTTTTACCTTTTGTAACCATACCTTAAAAACACTCCATAACTTTCTGTTAGATTAAAGCAATTTTTCTAAATAAAGGGATCTCCAAAATATGACTTATCACTAGGATGGCTGGATATACTTCATAATGATCACCATTATCTGTCTTATAAATAACTTCAAATAAAGATACATCTAAGCTTAAATTCAATTAACATTAAATTCGGCAACACACATACAGTACCCTGGAAAAACAAATGGATCGACACATAAATAAAGATGATTTTAAAACTAAGAGTGGTTTAATTCCCAAAGAAGATTAAGAAGAACTCTTAAAAAAAGGTTTATCCGCAAACAATACCACTATTTCATTGTTCTAGCTTTCTAGATTAATTTATACAACATTTTAAATCCCACTTATTCGAAAATACCTTTATCAACAATACACAGAAAAACAGTGCAATACTAACTACTACATTCGACATTCCAATGTCCATTAAAAATACTAAATTTACACAAATAAATGCACTTGCAAATGCATCCCACAATTAAAACTTGCGTTTAAATTAATGCGCACATCTTCGTAGCGTTTCAAAATTTTAAACTTCCTTTCCAATAATATTATGCTTAAATGCAAACAAACTAATTCCGCTCCTCACGAACCAACTACAATTTATATTTACAAGTTTGCATGTACATATGCATCCAGCGTAAACCAAAGAAACAAGAAGAGTTCAAACAGTACTCAGAGTTTAAAATCTAAGTATTTTTAGGTTAACTCCATTGATTCACCTGTTTAATTCTTCGGTGCGTTAGGCCCCTATTCCAGCTATTTGAGTTTCAACACTTAGTTGCAAGATAAGACCCACTGAATACCCTTTTGACGTACCGCCGACGCGATTTAAATTCCACGTTTAAACCGCGTGCTTGAGTTTTGCGGCCCGATCATCCAGCAAAGTTCGAAATAATTCGACATAATCCCTTGAAGGATACTGTCACTAAACCAACATTTCTTTCTCAGAACCATGTTAAAAATCTACCAAAGAGGTAGCTTAAATCATTCCTCCTCAAGATAAATATAAAAAACGGTTTCTTAAACCTTACGGTAAAGTAATCGCACACTTCTTTAATAACCATCATCTCAATCGTATAAATAGAAACATGTTAAAAAAAATTTTCCACTCCTCAAGTTATTGAGTTTATATTAAATTTAACTATATAAAAATTAATCCGCTGATTTCACGTTAAGCGTTTTGGCTACCACAAAGTCGCTCCCAGGGCACAACACAAATTGAAGGCACTGATTCTTCAAAACTTTAAAATGTATTCAAACCAAATATATCAAACATTAATAAATCAAAGTCATCTTAAATTTGTGTCATAAATCTCAACTTGAAGATTTTTCTTATTTTGACAACGATCCTAGGTCATAGATCGAAACGTAAATAAGGGCGATTTTAACAACTATGCGTGATTTAATTCCCAAAAAAGATTGAGTAAAAGACAAATATCATTAATCGTGTTACCACAAATGGGTGGAAATGTTGGCATAGCTTTTCCTATGTTTTTTTAATCTGAATTATAAAAGTAGAATTAGCGTTTATCAAAGTAGTTTTAGAGAGGCAAGTACAACAACGTTTTCAAACCTCAAGACATATAATGGATACCTTTTAAACCTCTTCATAAATTCGCTATACAAATTATTTCAAAAGCGACATGAACGAGGAAAGCAGGTGCTTTTTTAATGTTCGTTGCAGGTGATTTAAAAATGGCATTCATTTTTGCTCAAATCAAGCTACTTGGAGCCATCAAGCAAACAATTTTAAAATTTTTTGAGTCACTGTCGAGTTTTAGGGCACCTTTTTGTTAAATCAGCTATATGTTTAAGAGAATTTTTGATGCGCAAATATCTGCGCGCGTTTGTGTGTATGTGAATGTGAACTTGCGTGTGTGCATGCTTGCGTGTGCATGTGGCCGTGCGTGCGTGTGCGCTTTGTTAACATTAAATATTCAAGTTATGCCGTATTGTATCAGGTTGTCCGGAAAATCATAACGCAATGTTTTAAAAGTGTATTTATTTACATACAAATATTAGATCAATCAATGATATATTGTCCATTTTATTTGATAACTTTTCGCCGTTTTTCAGTAAGTTTCATATTACTTCGTTCACAGGAAGGCTTGTTTTATCAGCAAAAAATTGAACAACGTGCCGGTTCACATCCTCATCTGAATCAAACGTTATGTCACGCAATAAGTTTTGCAGAGAACGAAGTAAATGAAAATCCGATAAAGCAAGGTCAGCAGTATGCTGGATGTAGTAACACATCCCGTCCAAGCCCCAATATTTTTTGCCTAGTATCTACATTTTTGTTTAAAAAAGTAAATACCGCGCTAACTACCAACCGCGGAGAGTGGGGGGATTCGCCTACATATCAAAAAAACGAAAAGAATAAAATATATTGCCCACGATTATCTATTACCACATAAAAATAAATAAAGGATTCTGTACAAACAAGCAAAAAGAAAATAAAATAAGCGTTACTATTTCAAAGCAAACAATTAGGTGATATGAACAATTTAGTACATTAGATACGAAGTGCGCATCTCGTATTTACACAAAATAAAATTAATCAGTAGTAAATCAATATGTGAGAACCTTTGTCGAGCGTTTTTAAAATAACTAATTAGTAGGAAAGAATTAACGTGTGAGAGCTTTTTTCAGACACCTTTTAAATCGTACATAGTACCGTTTGTAAAATAAACCAATCAGAATAAAAAAGTAAGCGTATGTCTGTCCAACATTTTTAACAAAGGTACCTTACACCTGTAGAGCGATAATATCGCTTAGCAGCAACGAACAATAGTTCTACAAAGTCGCGTATGCACCAAACGTTGATACGGAATATACCATCGACACACACAAAACAAAACGAGTTGCATGCCTGTAGGTGTCCGGATACTTAGCTCGCAAACCATCGGGGTGAGTCAGCACAGCAACGCCATGGTCTTCAGGATACATTTACCCTGCAATCATAACTGCAGCAGCGGTTTACGGACAAAAGCAGTTGATCTACAGACAAAAGCAGTTGGCCTACATAAACGAAGAACCCATTTGGCCTCCAACTAAAAAAGCTAAAAAAAAAATCTGATTAGAATGGATACGCGCGGAAAGACACCAATACGCGCAAGACACCTCCTAGTTGTCGAACAGAAAAAAACAAACGTGCATTGCTTTTGAAATACGGCGACGAATAATGTAGAAAACACTTCGACGCACAAGCTGTAGAATCAAATTCAACAATGGTTCAAATAACACGTATTGGAACTGCAAATTCTCGCTTATCGAAGCGCGATTGAAATTGGAAAACCCGAAGATCATCGGATAGTGCGCGACAAGTCTTTACATTGGAACAATAGAGAAACCCATTATACGCAGTCGTAATGTAGACCAAGATAGCAGAAACACAATTAAGTAGAAACTCGCTGCGAGTTACAACAAAATTGTAAAAAATAATTTTGTTTGTTTTATTTATTTGTTTGCTTCATGAGTACATGACCAATTCATAAATACATAATAATTTTAATTGTGTATTTCTTAAATTCTTTAACACCGACGTAGATTTCATTTTATTTTGTAAATATTGTACTTGGTATACCACACCTGCTAGAAATATAACTCTTTTATCCTATATGACAGTAGTCTAGTTATTTATCCAAAAAAGACTAATTTCATAAACCTTATCGCCACAATCTGTTAAAAATGTTAGTATAATTTTTGGACTTCTTTCTAATTTAACATTGTAAAAGTAAAGTTTAGCGCTTACCGCAGTAAGTTTAGCGAATATAGTAAAATAACATTTTTCTACGTCCGTTATAAAACTCGCGTTTTTAAAACTATTTTCCGTTCAGAAAGTATGTGATTATTAACTCGATCAAAAAGCGTTAAAAAAGTGTCCTAGCAGTTTATTTTTTCACGCTTTTGTGTTAAAAAAAAAGTCCCAGCGTGTAATTTTTTAACGCAATTAAAAATGTTTGTGCAAACGTATTGTGGTTAGAACGCTTCACTCTATGTCATCAATTAATCATTTAAAATGTCAAAACTGTTCTTAAACGATTTGAAATAGCTACCTGTTATCCCGTTAATAAATATAGAGTTATGGATAATGATAGTGATGAATCATCTATCTGCACACCCGAAGATGTAGTTCAAGCGGCAAATGCAGCTACAATGAATTTTTGGCCTGAGAAATCCAATGAGCAGTATTTAAAAGAATATAATTTTATCAGTCGAAATGTCTAAGTGTTGGGGATCTTGGCAGCCACAGGCTGCTTAACCCCCTTCACACATACCCTACATGCGATTTTCCAATGCTCCACCCGAAGGTACTACATTGGCCAGAAAGCGAATTTTTTTTTACCTGAAAAATTTTGAATTTTGTCGAACCCTTGCTATTCCAAACAAGTTAGGGATCTTTAACGTGCGCGACAACACTCACACACGGGTCCTCTATTTTACCTTTCATCCAAACGAGGGTGTATTTATGTGAAAAATGCTCGCCTAACATTTTTCAATCGTATCGTGTCGGGATTCGAACCCGGGATCTTGGGCGGTAGTAATCACACGCATACCAACTACGTCATAGAGCGCCTCCTTCTCTTACCACTGAATCTCGGTGAAATAGGGCATATAATCAGAAAACAATAGAACGGGAACCGAACTGTATATAGTCTGTGTGGTAATTTTAGGGAACTGTGTAGGCTAGCTCAGAATATAAATAAGTGGAGGTTCGTGTCCACCCAGTTTAAAGACGGAAGACCTAGTGACGAAAAAATAAGCGCAGATAAATCTAATGATTATTATAAACAACTACAGGTGTTGGTTGTGAAATATCTGCAACTAATGTTGACTGTGTGAAAAGATATATTAGAAAAAATATTAAATCGGCAAATGTTCAAGTGCTGGGGGAACTTAGCAGCCACAGGCTGCTTACCCCCTTCACAACCACTGAATGCCGGCGGAGAAATAGGGTATATAATTGTAAAACTATAGAGGGGAACTGAACTGCATCTATCAAGAAAGAACAGCGCCAATGATCAAAGACAACAAACATAGAAACAAGAAGAAAATTGTTGAAAGCATGTGTGGAGCACAGCATAGTATGCCTATGAAATACGGGCAGTAGGAAAAGCAGACAGAAAAACGGTAGCAGCCTTTTGGAATGCTATGCTTCAGATGTATGAGAATGATGGTATGGACAGAGAAAGCTAATAACAAATAGGTTATAGAAATAGTAGGGGAATAAAGATATCTGTGGAAAGAAATAGGAGAAATAAAAGGGCAGAATACATTCTAAGGCATTTTTGGGGAATAGTATGGGATATGTTACAAACAGAGATAGGAAAAGGGAGGTAGATGTAGACCTAGTTCAGATAGTGATGGAAGCAGACTGTGCAAATTTCAGGAAAATGTGTAGGTTAGTTTCGAAATAGGAAACAATGAGGGTACGCGTCTAACCAGGTCCAGGACTGACGACCTAATGATGATAAATTTTATTAAATTTATTTATCTACGGACGTAGAAAACATTTTGTATGAAACTCTTGAATAAAGTAACTTTTTTTCACTCGTAGGAATTGCCATACTCATCTTCGAGTTGTGCGGTCAAATTTGCATAAATAACTATTTTCTACGTCCGTTAAAACTCGCGTTTTTAAAAATTATTTTCCGTTCATAAAGTAAGTGATTATTGAATCGATCAGAAAGTGTTAGAGAAAGTGTCCTAGCGGTTCATTTTTTCACGCTTTTGCGTTAAATGAGTCGTAGTGTGTCATTTTTTAACGCAATTAAAAATCTTTGTACAAACGTAGTGTGCTTTGAATACTTGGCTCTATGTCATCAGTTAATCATCTAAACTGTCAAAACTGTTCTTAAACGATTTGAGATAGCTACAACTGTAGAAGATATTATTTCTATAAAATCATTACATGTAGACAATTTGAATACTAATATAGCACCTTTAACTTCACCTTCACTACAATTTATTAATGCCCAAAATTGTACATTTAATATTAGTGTTACTAAATAAATAAAAATGAATGACGATTTTATCGAATTTATTTATCTACGGACGTAGAAAAAATTTTGTATGAAACGCTTGAGTAAAGTAGCGTTTTTTTCACTCTTAGAAATTGCTGCACTCACCATCGGCTCGTACGGTCAAATTTTCCTACTCGTGAAAAAAAGTATTACTTTACTCACTTGTTACATAAATAACTATTTCATAACTCAGGACATATGATAGATCTATTTCTACACATTTTCGCTTTACCAATTTGTATAAAAGCAGCACAAACGCAAAACGGAAGAAATGTTCTTAATGTTCAAAGTGGGTGATAAAGAATGAAGTTAATTAAAGCAGATTTGATTATTTGGAGCCACTAAAATGATTTGTGAACTCTCTGAGTCATTATGGAGCTTTATGGAAACTTTTTGAATTCATTCTGGCCGATTTAAATTGTCCACTGCTTTGTTATAAAAATAAGTGCCTTTAAACAACTCCATAATTCAAGATGCAAAGGTCGGCTATAATACAGCATGCATATGTAATTACACTCTACACATGAAGAACCACATCCTTTCAACTGCATAAGTAGGAAATATGTTATATTTATGCAATTGCAATAATATTATTATACACGCATCATTATCCTAATGAAAAATGTACTACTTAGAAAATAAATCGCAGATTAATTTAAATATAAGAGAAATTATTACATATTTATTCTTGGAAAAATGTATTTTAATGACTATTTGCGATATATGTATATCCGAAGATTTATTGCGCTTCGCAGACAAGAAGTTACAACTATAACTATTCATTCATGGAAGTTTGTAGAAAATATTTTAGATTATCATTTATAAATTTAATATAGAGACTATTACTAAGTAAAATAACAGATTAATTAAAGCTAAACATGGAACACAAAAATTTAAAAACTTTATTATGTCTAACTAAGAAAACATTGAAAAAGGTTTTAATGCTTGGTAGATAATTCATATTAAGATACTTTGATAAGTGACTTCCAAATTTTGGAATGAATCGCGTTTAAACTCCACTTAAATATTTATTGTACTATATTGTCTCTAATATAGAAAATTTTGTTAAAATTAAGTTGCCAAATGACATTTCCTACGAGTTTTTACAATTTTTCGATTAATTTTTTTTACCTTACATTGTCACTTTCCAATGCCTCAACCGCAGGTACTACATTGGCCAGGAAACGAATTTTTTTTTACCTGGAAATTTTCAATTTTGCCGAACCCTTGCTATTCCCAGCATTGTAGAGGTCTTTATTGCGTGTCAACTCTCACATACGGGACCTACATTTTACCTCTCGTCCGAACGACGGCGTATTTTGTGAAAAATGTACGCGTAAGCGGTCCGTGTTGGGATTCGAACCCAGTACCTTGGTCTTAATAGTCACGTGCGAACCAACGAAATCACGAAGCCACCTAATATTTTCTACCCCCATCAATATTTAAAAATTATAAAGTATGTATCTTTTAAGTGCGAAATGCCACTATTGTTTATCAAGTTATATTTGATGGGGTTTTGGCAGATGAAGAATGAATGTATGACAGAATATTTTATGAAGTTATTACAAAATATTATGTAACCATGACTTCTAAAAAGATTATGGCGTTTAACTATAATTACATTCCTTGATAGTTACCCATGGCGGTTTGCCGAAGTAGTTTGGTCACAAATTTAACAAAATCGGAGTTGTCGAATCCATTTGCTCTTTGCTCTTTGCTCTTTGTGTCAGTAGTTTCTAAACCTTTAAGCCAATAATGTGGATAAGTATTTTAATATTAGTTGATGCTTCTGAAAATAATGCAGTAACTACTAATCAAGATTGCGTATATAAAAGCCCTCTTAACCGAAAAATTAATTTAAAAGCTGAAAACATATTTTGACTATGGGAGGTCATCATCGGTAGAAAGACTATTTAAATCAAATAAAGTAATAATAAAATATAGTTAAGCCATATAATTTGTTACGTTCCGTCCCTGTAATTAAATAATTTGGCGAATAGTTAATTTAAAATATCATACCTAGTACTGTTTTAGCGGTTATTTTGCATTTTTATTAGCAAGACCAACTCCCTTTAAGTTTAAACCATTATTTGTCTAACATCCTGTAAGGTAAATATTTTCGTTTTATTTAATTAAAAATTTCATATTTTCTACTACAGCTACGGTCATGTGCGACGTGGTCAAACGTTTCCGACTTCCCTCTAAATTGAAATAATTGCTTATTTAACATCCTGTATGTTTTATTAGTACATGCAATTAAAATTTAAATATAGCAAATTTACTCTTTCAGCATAGCATTAAATCTGGTATTTTACTTAAAGATTATAATACGTTTAGAAACGTGGTTTTCTATTGTTAAAACATTTGTTTTCGAAAATATTATAATAATTTAGCTAAATGCTTTATCAAATGGGTTTCCCTTTTACTTGTTGGTGGCTTTAAGTTTTTAATGTGGCATATTCAAGGCATTTGTTGTCGAACTTTTATTTTATATCTATCTAATGATTTGTAACGATACGAATTAAGAGATATTCCTATGAAAATTCACTGATAGATTTATAACATGGGGTTCTGAAATTAGTTTGTACAAAGCTGTTACTTTGAGAGATGAAATTTTTCAAATAACGAAATTATTTACTGCAATTGGTACTAATTTACTTTCAACTAATTTAACCCATACCTATGTAATGTAATGTATAGACATATATCCTAGGTTAGATAATGGTTTGTCACTAGTTATTAGTCAGGGAAAGTTAAGAGACTCTGTTCACCGCTACATCTTCTGAGTTTAATTCACTTTGTTTTCCAGGAAAAGATTTTGGTATATTGTGCCCTGTGATCCCGCAGATGCCGACTATAGTCAGTTGTGGGGTCGCAACGGAACGTTCGCCCAAGCTGTAAGAATTCCTATTTCTTTTCTTTGTCGCTTTGACGATCCATAATAGGAAGAATTGGTTCTGCTTTTTTGTTAAGTTTTTTCGGTTGTCATTGTACAAATAGAGGTATCACGGTGTTGAAATTAAACTTCACTCAAACTGGCGGAATATACTAATGAAGGAGGTTTTTCCTGTTTGGGTATGAATTATAAAATATAATTTTCAAACTATATAGAAATTAATACAATATGTAAACATTTTCTTCAGTCACGAAGAAAAAATGCGTTTCGACTCGTGGTGAGTTTATTTTCTTGCTACTGTAATTTACCGTTACTGTTTTGTTTTTATAATTGTTTATCCAAAATTGTTTGTGAACAATATATCAGTGTGGGGTTAGTATGACTATTTTAATTGCTATTTTATGTAAATAATAAGTTTGAAGCTGAAGGAAACAGTTTACTATTAAAATAGTTATTTAATTGTTGTCCTATGTAAATATTAGGCTGAGAAGTAGTGACTGAAAACCATTCACTATATATTTTTTAATTTCTGTTTTATATAACTATTAGGATTGAGATATAAAATTAGGTTAAGGTAATTGATAAAGGGTATTAATTATTTTTGTGGCGCACTTTGTACTATGTAAATCCTCCGGGATATGCTGTATAAATGTTGTTTTCCATACGAGTTGGTTTTCCTTTTATGGCATGTTGATTTCTTAAGGGTTTATAAACAAATTGCTTTTCTTGAGGTTTCCTTTTCTTTTTGCGTAGCCTACCCCACTCTACGACGTTTTTAGGCTAGCACGGCATTAATTCTTTCGATTCCACTTGTTTTTGTTGCGGTACTCGATGCGTGCTAATTTTTTTCGCTTACTTAACTACTTTATTTCTTGTCCTCACAGATTACCGTAACAAATTTATACTATTTTTAAAACTGCTTGGGGGAGCCAACGCAGACTACACATTTTTATTGGATGTCAGGTCGATAGAGAAAGCAAATAAAATGAAGCTCTAAGTCCGCTTGACTATTAGACAGAAGTTCTTTGTATCTAACTATTTTAATTTAATCATGAGCATTCAAAAAAAAAGTACATTTCATTGCTTTTGACAGTTTGACATCTTGAGTCAAACAGCGTAGCTGATTTCAAAATTATGATTGGCGAGTATTGGTATGTTTTGTATTTAGTGCTTCTGAAAAAGCAATCTGTTCTCTAAGACTGCGTTTTACATTTATCTTAGTTTGACCAATATGTACCTGTACGCAATCTTATCCTGAAGAACTAATCTCATAAATTCCCAACTTTTGCAGTTTTTACCTTGTCCTTTGGGTTACATAAGAAATTTTCAATCTTATTTCTACTACTAGGATCAATTTTGAAATGTATTGTTTGAATATTTTATAAAGATATTTAGTAGTTTTATGATAGGAAAGTTTAGCATATTTAGCACTATCATTGTAGTTGATAATTGGAAAGTTCTTGATTTACGAATAGTATTTGTATTTTTACATTTTTTTGAAAATATCTACAATAAGGGTACATAAATCATTGTAACCTGCCATGTAATAAGTAAAAGTTTATGGTTAAATGTCTTTATTTAAATACAAATTAATCAATCTTTCAACTAAAACAGTAAATGATGCCAGTTTATGTTATAAACTATGATTGGAGAAGAAATTAAAGCGATTGACATTGATCCCTTTTTTATTGACACCAAATTCTAGTTTGTAATCATTTCCAGTTATTAGTGTATCTAAAAAAGGCATATCATCTATTATTTTACAGCTCGTATGTATATATTTTATATTTCTAATTTTTGAATGTCGTTCTTTAAGGAAATCGTCAATACTCGATTTGGAAATATCAAAATCACCAAAAACGTCTACGTATCTTAACGATATATCTGAGAAGTATTTATCAGAGTAAAATTGTAGTCAGATCTTATACTTTTAAAAAGCTGTATTGCGAACAAAGTTTTTAAAATTCTATTAGTGGTGGTATCAGCAGTAATTGTAAGCGCAATAATGCAAGAATTAATTTTGTAAGGTTAAATGGTCGACTATATAAATTAATTATCTGGTATTTGGTATAAGAAGTTTAATGATGTGGAAATCACTGCGTTCAAGTTGCACCTACCAATGACGCCCAATTTGTTCAAATCTTTCAGGAATGGTGTAGTTTTTGGAAATATTTTTTTAAATCAACCATCTTAAATTTTAAACGAAATTGAAAGTTATTACACAAAGTTAAGAAATCTTTTAAAGGAAAACAATTCAAAAAAAAAACGGCAAAGTGCTTCGCCTCCATTGGATTTTATATTGGTTATCAATTCATAAAGAATCTTTACCAATGAAGAGTCTTAAATTTCTGATTAGAACATGTAAAAATCCATTTGGAAGATATTATTGTGGCCATTGAAAGTTTCATTTCAAAATTAAGTGAAAGTCAAAAAGCTTTATTAGAAACGCATGCAAAATTCAAGTTGTGGATAATTCGTGAACCGCACAAAAAACTTTCACAGCAAATAAGAGAACATCACATAATTACTAAAAAAACCGTAACAAAGGGATTGTTATTGTTTGAAAGCAGAAAGTGAATTGGTTGTCACTCTAGACAAAAACCTACCAACATAATCGAAAAAGCAACAGAGTTTATTTTGAAAAATGTTTCAACCCTAGTTTTGCCCGTTTTAAAATAAAATGGATACTTTCAAATTTCGAAATTCCAAAACTGTATATACTATTACAAAAATTTCACTAAAAAAAATCGTTCATATAGAAACTACCGACATATCATTTATCACAATGGTTGACAAACGAATTCAAGAATTAAAAATTTAATAGTTTGCCTATACAACACTCTTTGTTCATTAATAAACAATGATACCACGTTAGACAGTAACAAAATCTTGATTTCATATGACTAGATTCAATATTCTCTAGTGTTCCAATGTTAAATATAATACATAATCTTGATGATAAAATCAATAAATATATTAAACATATTTCACAGTGCATGATCCCGAACGGTTTTCAATGCAAAAGTTATACAAACAACATGAACGAATTGCAATGAAAAATCTCCTATCAGTCACATAGCTAAATTATTTACGTCGGGTTTTGGGTATGAATTAAAAGAGAACTCCAAATACTTCCCAAAAATATAGTTAAGGAACGCAGAGAACATTTTTGCTATTAATAACACTTTCAAATCGATTGTTAAAGAATGCATTAAAAAATTATATTTAAAAGTTAAAAGTAATGTAATTTACATACGAACTAGAAAGTACTAAACGATTATGCTTTTTAAATACATTGGTAATTGAAAATAATAAGAGATTAGAATTAGATATTTATAGAAAGAAAAACAATGTGAATCCCTTAATTTTATCATATGCCAACTACAGCAGTTTGTAACATAAAGCGGGATCTTTTAATTTTCTTAGTTAACAGATTAATTAATTTTCACATAAATAAAAACAAAGTAGATATAATAAGCAACTTGTACTTATTAAATAAATAGTGAACTACAGTAGTTTTTTACTGTTCTTTAAGATGATATTTTTACAACAAGAAAAATAAAAATTGCGTCTGTATATCCAGAACTTTACAACCACCCACCCCTAATAATAGTGCTAAGAGTATTAAACTTCCTTGTCAAAAAACTATAAGGTTTTTAATAGACATTTAAACAAGTTAATTTCAAAATTATTTAGTAATACAAGATTAAAAATTTATGAAAACCAAAAACAAGGCGAAGAGGTTACAAACGTCGGAAAGCTGTTCAGTACCTACATGTTGTCACAAACATTCGCCCAGCCAAGAAAAATATAACTACCAGATTTGAAAACACATTGTTTAAAGATCGTGTGTCTCTACTCTTTTTGAAACCAGCAACGCTGTTAAACTGGAAAATTTCAAATTGTTAAAAGCTGTTTCGACTTATTCTCCTTGTATGCTTATAAAATATTTAAAATAGTTGAATACAAATAGTCCATCTAAAATATTATTAAAAAACCCATAGCTTCATCTACTCTGCTGTCTTTATTTGCCTGACAATGAAATATTTTTAATCAAAAACTCAAAGCTGAACATTGATTTTATTTAAAAGCTTCTGATTTTGATAGGCAGTAAGAACCTCTTTATAAAAAGATTAAGATGTAATTTTTGTTGCCAAAGGTTGCAGGTAGCATCTATTTCATATTATTTTATTGGTTTGGCCGTTCACGTTTTTAACATTTTAAAGAATTTAATAAGTATTTCTTAAAATATAAGATTGGTTAAACCGTTTGCATTAGTTGATTTTAGTGCGATACTCCAAAGAGTCTTCCGACATTTTGTCACATTTATTGTTATTTGGACGTTTTTGCAAAAGCTGTTTTATGTTCATGTTGTCTCAAGAAACGAAGGGAGGATAAAACTGAAACTGAACAATATTAAATAATAAAAGTTATTGCGTAATTTTGAAAATCGGTTGCAAGTATTTTTGCTTAAAAAATTTCTTTACAATTCCAGAATTTATAAATCTTATCCCTATGACAACATAATGCAATCTACAAATTTCTCACAACATTGATGAAGTAAACAACGTAATAGATAATAGTTGTTTACAGATCAAAGAAGTATTGTTAAAACCTTATATACATCTTTCACTTTCTTAATCTCGGATTTGTCTTTTTAAATACCTGCTCTTAACCTGCACAATTCCTGTACTTTATTTTTAATACCATTACTCATATTATTCTAGTTGTGACTGAATAGGTTTTTATAACCAGAATTACCTCTATAGCGCATTTTTAAGTCATTGCCTGTTTAACATTTCTCCAGTTTCCAATGAGAAAGCGAAGCTTTCGTTCACTCCGTCCAACCAGTGGGATAGTGTAAATTAAGTGCTTTTAGTTTTATTTTCAAAACAAGAAATTAAAGAAAATATCAAGAATCCACCCAAAATAAAATTATAAGTGTATAAGAAAATTATAATCATCATAAAAATTTCTATTGAAAACGAATCAACAGATATGACAAATGGCTTTGATAAAAAATATCTAAGTCGACAAAATTCATTAACACGAGTAGTACAAGCTACAAGGAATAATAAATGAAACGAAAGTATCATTTTGATGAAATAATTAAAGAAGTGATCAGGAAATTAAGGCTAGACACATGTATCCAACAAATGTTCAAATAGATAAGGAACTGTTATATTAGTCTGACGACGTTTCGACTAAACCACCGACTCATCTTCAAGTCCATATGGGGTTATTTAGTTATTGAATTATATTGTTTGCGTTGCCTTTCTAAAATTTATTGCAATTGTTCTAGTTGTGCTATCACGTCCCATCACATAGTGTTGTAGATAAGGTAATGTAAAGTCGTTTATTGTTCAAAGTGGGGTAAAGTAATATAGAACGGTAAAATAAAAAACTCAAAGCTTGGCGACAAACATAATTATTAGTTTGTCAACAATTAAATATCTATACGACACGTGTCGTTACACAGACTGGTAACATTTTCAAATACCTGGTAATAAAGGTGGACAAATAATGAACAAATAAATCAAATGAAAAAGTTTACCTTAAGTATTATATAAGAAGTGGTAAAAGCTTTTAAATTAAAACATTATCGAACGGCAATGAATTGACACTAGCTGAATAATAGTAAATAACAATTAATCCTTAATGACAAATGTGATTACTATATAAATAAAATATATGACTGAAGAATGATTCAGAAGTTGTGCAAGAGTAATTCATTGTTAAGGTTTTGATTTCGTTGACACATTAATAATTATTCCTTAAAATTTGTATATTTATGAAAACGAATTTTGGAGGAGCAACAAGTTTCAATTACGAAAAAAGCCAACTACAAGGCTTGTTGTAGCATCTAAATACCAGGTTTCTCCAAAAAAGGAATTTTTTCTCTACATCAGACAGTTCTAATGATCATTTGGCAGGGTTCTACTCTAAAACCCAGTTCGTGCAAAATCTTCGTAATACAGCAGTGTAATTTACCGTATTTATAATAACATTGCGTTAAACCAATCCTTGTTTGCAGATCCATGTTCAAATTGTTACAATCTACGTTTGTGCAAGCTTTATTTTTAGAATAATTATCTAAATTGCAATACTTTCGTTTGACACTTGCATCAATAGTTGCTACGACGTTTCTTTTATTTTCCATAGATACAGCAAAATCCCATTATATAATCAACTAGATTCTATTTACTTTTTCTTATGAATTTGAGTTGTTAGCAATATATAATAAGTTCAAATGTATTCTTTACTTTACGAAAATCTTATATTTTAGAAAGACAGTTGTCAAAACGAAAACGCACAAATTTGCATATTATATATTAACAAATGTTAATAAACATATTATACCATCATCATTTTGTTTTCGACCTTACTTAAGGTCGGTTGACTCTAACTTCTTTTCTATTCTGTGCTAATCTAAAAAGTTCTACATACCCTTCATAACCTAAATCTCTAATAATTTGACTAATATAGCTTAGTCTAGGTCTTCCTATACTCTTCTATCTTTTTCCAATCTACCTGGCTCTACATAGATATTAGCAACCTGATGGTTGTTAAAGATCTCCAACTGTTTACATGATTCCCATTTATAAGGAAAGGAAATATTACCTGGTTATCCCTCCAAAAAGAAAAGTGTTAAATTATTTGTTATGGTAAGGCGTAAGCAGCGAATCGCTGCCAACATGCCAGACCGCCAACTAATTGTGAGTTATGTCATGGAAACGTTTATTAAATTATACGTTATGGTAAGGCTTAAGCAACGAATCGCTACCAACATGCCAGACCGCTAACTAATTATAAGTTATGTCGTAGTGACGTTTAGTTAGCTGATTATTATTTATTTGTTTTGTTTTCGAACTTACTAACAGTCGGTTCGACGCAGCTCTAAATTCTTTTCTATTCTGAGCTAGTCTAAAAAGGTCTACATACCCTTCACAACCGAAATCTCTAATAATTTGACTAATATAGCTTTGTCTAGGTCTTCCTACTCTATTTTTATTTGGTAGTCTATAATCTAAGACCTTACTAAATAGTCCCTCATGTCTTAACTGGTGCCCTATCATTCTATCTCTCCTGACCTTTAATTGTTTCCACATACAGGGTACCTCACCTATCCTTCTATAAAGGTCCTCATTTGTTACTCTATCTGTCCAACTAATCTTTAACATTCTCCTATAGCACCAACTTTCAAAGGCTTCTATCTTTTTCTTATCTACCTCTTTAATTGTCCAAGTCTCACTACCGTATAATAGAACACTCCATACGTACGACTTTACGAAACTTTTTCTACTATCTAAACTAATATTATTAGCTATTAGTAAGTCTTTCTTTTTTAAAAACATTTTTCTAGCTTGAGTTGTTCTAGCTACTACATCGCTTTTGCTACGTCCCTCCTTTGTAATTATACTACCAAAATAGCAAAATTTATCTACCTCCTGTAACTCGGTATTACCTATTTTTAATTTTGGTTTAGAAGTAGGCCGATACTCACTTGTCATTATCTTTGTCTTTCCTGAGTTAATTCTCATACTATAGGTACCCTGTAGTATCTCATCTAAAATATTTAAAACTCTCCTAACTCTTTTCTAGAATCTGATATAATGGCTATATCATCTGCAAAACGTAACATGCCTATTTTCTGTCACTGTACACTAATACCTATCTCTTGTCTCTCTCTAGCTAAGTTTAAAGCTTCCTCAATATAAACATTAAAAATCAAGGGAGACAGTATACAGCCCTGTCTAACACCATTTCTAATCTTAGCTTCCTTTTCTATTACATCAAATCTAATTACTACGACCATGCAACGTTTTCGTAAGCTCTTGCAGGAACATCTTTTAAACTTTCAGGTATAGAAGCAAGTGCATTTTCCTAAACTGATGCTCGATGAGTGTGTGCGTTGGTTTGTATGTGTGAGAGAGGGTTGTGTGTGTATGTGTGTGTGTGTGTGTGTGTTGTGTGTGCATGTGTGGGGAGGAGGGTGCGTTCGTGTGAAGGTGTGTGTGTATGTGTAGTGATTTTTTTTTATTAGTGATTTTTTTTATTATTTATTATTTTTTACTTTATTCAAGAGTACAGCTGCATGCAAGTTAGGTGTAAGACAGGGCCTAATGGCCCTAATCGCGCTTAATGCAGTTTGTATCAAAACTTTATGTTTCATAATGTATATTTAATTTAATAATAAAGACGTTTCAATTCAATTCAATTCAATTCAATACGTTTTGGTTTTTATAGAGATTGTAAATAATTTTTCTATCCCTATGAGAAATTCCTATTTTTTGCAAAACCCTGAACATAACAATCGAATTAACCCTATCAAATGCCTTATTCTAAATCTACAAACGCAAAATGGGTATTTTTATTTTTTTGTAACCTTTTTTCGATAATCACCCTAATCATTATTATCGGTTCTCTAGTCCCTCTGTCCTTACGAAAACCATATTGGCCTTCGCCTAAATAATTCTCAGTCAAAGCTTGTACTCTATTTTTAATTATTATTGTTAGTATTTTGGAAGCGTAGGAAGTTAAACTAACCGTTCTAAAATTCTCACACCTATCAGCTCCTGATTTTTTGGGATTGGAATAATCATATTTTTTCGAAATCTATTGGGACCTCACCTGTGTCATATATTACTTTTACTAGTTCATATAATATGTCTAAAGTTTTCTGACTTGCATATTTTATTAATTCTGCGGGTATATCGTTTATCCCCGGCGCTTTATATAGTTTAAGATCCTTAACAGCTCTATCAAATTCCTCTCTTAATATTGAGAACCCTAATTCTACATCCTCTTCTTGATCGTTCTCTAACTCATCCATATCGTCTCCCTTATATAAATCTTCTAAATATCTTTTCCATCTATCTGCTACCTCAACTTTATTTATTAGAAGCTTATTATTCTCATCTTTAATACCATTACATTTTTCCTATCTTCCCCGAAAACCTTTTTAACTGTCTTGTAAACCATGTCTGTCTTACTTACTCTCAAATCATCTTGTATTCCCTTACAATTCTCCTCCATCCATTTATTTCTAGCTTTTTTACACTCGTGTACTATCTTATTTCTAACTCTATTATATTTTTGCTTACTTTCACTATCCAATTCTCTGAAAGGTTTAAGTTTTCTTCTATTATCTATTGAATCTAATATCTCCTTTGTTACCCAGGGTTTTCTCGCTTCTATTTTTTTCTTACCTATAGTCTGTGTTGCTGTATCATGTACAACCCTTTTTATTTCTTTCCATCTATTTTCTACGTTCTCTCCTATAGCTATCTCTTTGATCTTATTATCTAATACTTGTTTATATTCCTCCTTTATCTCACTATCATTATGCTTACTTAGATCCTATCCCTGTCTTTTAACCTTTCTCAATTTTTTGAATTTTAGCTTACACTTCATTTTAACTATGTTATGATCGCTATCTATGTCAGCCTCAGGATAACTACGAAAGTTTTTAACTTGGTTTCTAAATCTTTGTTTAACTAAAATATAATCTATTTGGTATCTAGCCCTATCACCTGGCGCTTTTCAGGTATATCTTCTCCTAACATGTTGTTCGAATAGGGTGTTTACAGTTACTAATCTATGTTCCTGGCAAAACTCAACTAATCTTTCTCCTCTATCATTTCGTCTGCCATACCCAAATTTTTCTTACCATTTTCTCTCGCTACCTTCTCTTACTGACGCATTAAAATCGCCCATAATTATTAAATTCTCATCTCCCTTTACTTTTCTCACTATACTATTTATATCCTCGTATACCTTTTCTACGTCCTCATCCTCGTACTGAGTTGTTGGCATGTAAACTTGTACTAAAGCAGTGTCTGTGGGTTTTGTACTCAATCTAACCATAATTATTCTATCACTAAATTGTAAATACTCTTTAACTTTACGTCCTAATCTTTTACCCAACACTATTCCTACCCCTGCCTGTCCATTAGTTGAAGAAGTTGTAATTATTCTATAATTATCTTTCCAAAAGTCATTACTATCTGGCCATCCCATCTTACTAATACCTAAAGTGTCCAGCTTTCCTTTTCTCATTTCGACTAATAAATTCGTTAACTTATCTATTCTAAGTAATGATCTTACATTCCAAATCCCTATCACTAAATCGAACCGTTGTTTTAAATCCTTACGATGACGAGCCCCAAGTACCCCCTCCCAGAGATCCGAATGAGGGGGTATTTTACCTCCGGACAAGAATTTTACTTGTGAGCTCTCCATCATACATATTTCGTGTTTTAGGACACGCATACCTGGGAAATATTGTGGTAGGTTTCCCATATCTTTCCACGACGCAGTTTTTAAAGATTTTAGCAAACAGCCGTATCTGTCACGAACAACCCCCAACAATCTTGTACATTTTTGATGATCGCCCGAAACCAACTGACTCTCCTCTAATATCTTTTAGCCAGCAGGGCTGCTGCCCCTTGCTGCAGGCGGCTCCGTGGCGTAGTGGTATGTGTGTCACTACTACGCCCAAGGTCCCGGGTTCGAATCCCGACACGGTCCGCTTGAAAAATGTTAGGCGAGCATTTTTCACAAAAATACACCCTCGTTCGGATGAGAGGTAAAATGGAGGTCCCGTGTGTGAGTGTTGTCACGCACGTTAAAGATCCCTACCTTGCTTGGAACAGCAAGGGTTCGGCAAAATTCAAAATTTTCCAGGTAAAAAAAAACGCTTCCTGGCCAATGTAGTACCTTCGGGTGGAGCATTGGAAAATCACATGTAATGCCCCTTGCTGAGCTTTTAATCGCCTTTTACGCTAAGCAGGCTTACTATAGTAGTATTCTTTATCCCCTACTATAGCGCTAGTGCTTATGACATCAAGTGCAAAATTGCGGAAATTAGAGATTTTGACTTTTAATATTTTCTCTTTCAAGTTTATTGTTTTTCAAGATTTTTGATTTTTGAGAATTTTGTTTTCGAAATTTGGTTTTTCGAGATTTTCGATTCGAGATTTTTTATTCGAGATTTTTGATTCATTTCACCGTGACTCAAAAAGGTTGCATGACTACCAAATAAATTAAATTCTTTTACATTACGTACTATTAATAAGGAAAAAGTCGCGTATCTTAATTGACAAGCGGCACCTCGTGAAATGTAAGTTAAAGGTATTATAATTCTCCAGGTACCATCTGTGAACGTATATACGTGTATTCTAGATTCAAACAATAGCAACGTGATGGTCTTCTTTCATGGTCCCGACTATAGAAAGTTCTTATACGTATCAGGATCATCAATAAGTAGTTTCTGCCGTACCATATTTAAAACCCTACAACTTTCATCTCTTCGCTGTAATCATTTTTCCTGCCACATTCTACGTACGTTTTCGGATGCTGTTTCGGGTAAAGTTAGCTTAAAGTTTTTTAATTAATATTATCATTGCCACGTTACACGTTTTGGGAATAGTTTTTCTCAGCGGATCCATGCTACATGTGAAGTAACAATTTAAAATACATAATGTACTTTAATACAAATTGTAACAAAATTATTGTTTTGACATCCTTAAAGGATCAAATGCCAACCATTTTTCACATCATTGCACACGTCCATAATTAATATTTTATGTATATAACAAGAAAACCAGATGCAGGAATATTTTTTGTTCAATATTTATTGTTTGGAAAACTGTGTAACTTCTTGTACCATTTTTAGTGCAGTAGAAAACAGTTCTAAGCAGTTTAATTTTTGGGCACGGTAGGAAATTGGTTTTAAAATGTGTGCCATGTTTTTTTGATGTGCCAAATTCACGCGTCTGACATTGATGTATTTAAGTGTAAACTTGTGCTTTCTGAATTGAAAATAATGTCAGTCGATAAATAGGAAGGTCTCCATGTGCTGTATACATTATCATTTCAAATACTTCCAGTCCCAAAATTGAATCAAAACAATATTGTAGTACCAGGCCATTTCAATAATTTTATAAATTATTGTATTTTTAATCAGTTAAAAATAAGCTTCGATTTATCGATGGAAAAAAATTTACCAAATTGTTGAAAATCTCAGAAAAATGAAGCACACGGTTATCGGACTTTTCATTGTATGCATTCCTTGTTTATAAGTATTCTAACTAAATCGTATTCAAAGAAAAGTTTAGAGTTTGATTAAATAAAACCTATCATCCTCTAAGGGCCAATTTTTCGATCAAGGTTCAAATCATCGTTTAGCTGGACTGATCTCAACAGTTGATCTTAGATCATGGCATAGCGAATTTTTCAATATTATTTACTGTCAAGTTCTCATGAACTAGCATTTTTTGTTGTTTATATAAAGTTGGCAATAAACGTCATCTTGACGCTAATTTCAGTACGTTATTTTACTGTCAAATTGCTGTATGCCGTTGATATCCTGTTTGGTACAATATCAAATCTGAAAGTTTGTTTTCAACTAATGGATTCTGCAAAGAGAGCACCGAATTTTAGTGCCTCTGAAGAGGTGTTATTGGTTATTTAAACTGTGTAAATATATTGTATATTACTTTCATCATTTAATTATAAGTATCATTTGTGGCCAAATACAAAAACACCATTGAAAACAAAAAAACCTATGCTGATACTTCCCAAACTAAAATGCAAGCGTGGGTAAAACTTGCCGCAGAGTACAATGCGAATACAAATACCTTTCGTGACTTTACTACTCTCAAGCGAAATTATGAAAATCAAAAAAGCGAACAAAAAAGATTTTTGCAGAAGAAAAATGTTACGCCAGAGGTACTGCTGGAGGCCCACCATCTAAAATAATAGTGACAGAAATTGACAATTCTATCAAGGAAATATTAGGAACTCAAGTAGTAGGCATTCATTCAGAATTTGATGATGGTGCAGCTGTGAAGGATACATCATTCCAGGTGTTAATTAACAAGTTGAATGAATACATAAGCTAATATGTATTTATATTTGTAGAACAAATTAATCTTTTTAACGAAGAGGATATTGATACTTTTGAAATTGTGCAGCAGAATAAAGGCAAGTGCTACCTCTAGTTTAACTTATCGAAGCAGCAACTGTCGGATTTCTAGAAATGTATTGTACAATAAAATAATATTTAGATATAGATATTTTCATTAATATTACCGTCCAAGTTTAGAAGCACACTGATTAACAAATAAATATAAATTTTTAGCAGAATTCTCTAGTAACGCTTCCCATATCAATGTGGAAAAATACACAAGCACTGGTGTTGCCGATTGGAGAACATATACTCCTGCTCTATTAAAACAGCCTTGCAGTCGACAATGATTAACTCTAGTTTCTGAGCATTGATAGGGTAATATTCAAAATGTTTAAAATATTTTATAAGTTGTAGGTTTTCTTTTAGACTCAATAGGAAATGAACAAAAAGCAGGAAATTCAAAAAAATTTTCGAAACTTCCCAGAGGTAGAACCATTTAAGAAAGGGTAGGGGAGGCAAAGTTCGAGCTAATAACTCCCCAAAAAAATTTTTTAGAAGAGAGCGAAAGGAAACGTGAAGAGCATAACCCTCACATGGCGTTTTTGAAACAGAACCAAGATGTGTAATTGCTGTTGTTAAAGAATCAACTTAATAAAAAATAATTTTAAAATACGTTTATTACAAATACTAGTAAATAAGAGTTTATACAATTTAGATTAATAAAAAATCAATAAAGGTATGTCTTTAAACGAGCCGACTAAAGTGGTTGTTAACTAAATTATTACGTGTAAAATTGTTTATATTCATGTGTTGGTTATTGGGTACGATATTCCCAGTAACTTTGTTAACAAATTCTACCGCTGCTTAAATTGCTGCATCTCGTGGAGGATATGGTTCATTCATAGTACACGCAATATTATGCAATACTGCAGTAGCAATTATTGTGGCTTCCACACGGTCCAACTTTTGGCGAATTCCAAAAGCAAGTACAGGAAATCTCCTTTTCCACACACCATAACTTCGTTCAACAGGGTTCCTGGTTCTGATCTGCGATTCGTTAAACAACTGTTGTGCTGTAGTTACAGGATTAGCTGGCGGAGTAATAAAAACCTTTTTATTGGATATCCACTATCAGCAACAAGTAAGCTATCTCCCATTTCACCCAGCTCAAACTTTTGACGTTATGTTTGAATTATTAAATATTGTAGAGGCATGGGACGAACCAGGTCATCGAGCTACAATATTATTAATTTTTAAGTCGCAGTCGCTAATAGCCTGCACATTCAATGAAAAAAATTTTTTTCGGTTTCTAAATATCTCGGCATTGTCACCGCCAGGTGATTTTATTCTAATATGGGTACAGTCTAGTGCACCTATACAACGAGGAAATCGTGCAATATTGAAAAACTGTTGACGTGAATGTCCCACTTCTTCTGCTAAAGCAGGCATTTTTATATACTGCCGTCCTGGAGCAGCTAATGCACGTGTCACTTTATGTACAGCTTTACTTGCAGTACTTGCATGTAGTCCCATAAAATCACCATCATCATCATCATTGGGTCTTCAGTCCTGAAACTGGTTAGACGCGTACCATCATTGTTTTCTATTCTGAGCTAACCTACAGATTTCCCCGAAATTTGCCCAGTCTGCATCTATCACTATCATATCTAGATCTACACTCACCTCTTTTTTCCTATCTTTGCTTGTCATATATCCCATACTATTCTCCAAAAAAACCTTAGAACGTATTCTGCCCTTCTATTTCTCATATTTTTTTCCCAAAGATGTCCTTGTTCCCCTACTGTTTCTATAACCTATCTGTTATTACCTTTGTTTGTCCATCCTCATACATCTGAAGCACGGCATTTCAAAGGCTGCTACTGTTCCTCTGTCTGCTTTTCAGACTGCCCGTATTTCGTAGGCATACTGTCTGTGCTGTGCTCCCCACATACGCTTTCAACAACTTTTTGCTCTATGTTTGTAGTCTTTCATCATAGGCGCCGTTCTTTCTTGTTAGATGCAGTTCGGTCCCCTTCTATTGTTTTACAATTGTATACCCTATTTCTCCGACATTCAGGGGATGCGAAGGGGGATAATACCAGCAGTAATAAAAAATTAGCCTGTTGCTAAATACCTCGTGGTTAGTAGTACCATTAGGGAAGGTGAAAGTGCATGATTTTTAAAAACAATATTATTCATATCTTACAAGTGGGTCTAACCTATATATTACCTGCTTGTGGGAAACGCAATCGCATCGCTAATTTCATGAGTAATAAATTCTACACTATGCTTTGAGAGACGAAATCTCCTAAAGAAGTCATGGTCGTCCCATCTTTCTCTGATGATGGGCATTCGCCTTGGATGATTGATTCTTTGTACATAATGAAGCATGTTTTCATATCATCACTGAAGTTACCCAAAACTCAATAACATTCATATTAAAAAGATTAGTTTATCCAATAAACTTCCCAGAGAAAATAAATTTATAGGTTATGTGGATGAACCGAGTTTAAACCGTCAAAAATGGGAGATAAGGGTAGCATCTATTAATAAAATTGACTAATAATTTAAAGTAACAATACTTTCAAATCTATGTGGTTACAATTATCCTTTTACTCAGGATTTTAAGCAAATCTTTATATCAATATGCGGCAAGACCGCTTCTACATTAGTCCTAAATTTTGCTAATAGCATGGCTTTTATACATGAACAATTCTGATAAATTATTATGTCAAATTTTTAACCGAAGGGATAGTAAAATATTTTGATACAGTATTGATATAAAAAAATCATGTTGACGTCTCTACAGTGATTTATATACTAGAAATCTTAAATTTTTATAACACATATAGTGTTGCCATACATTTAGATAATTTTTCAGTTTAACGGTCCATTTATAAAATTGTATACTTATAAGATTAAAAAATTTGGCCAATTTTCACGTAAAATCATATTATCTTAAAAATTTGAGCAAATGATGTTGCCGGAAAATAAATATTTTTATAGAATCAAGAATGCGCATATTAATATTTACGTTTGAAGTAATAGAATATTATATTAGCTTTCTCAATAGAACCTTTATATTTTAAACAGCCTACATACTTAACGATATACAAACAACTGTCTAAGAGTAGTTGATGTTGCTCCATAATAAAATAATAAAATTTACATTTGCACTTTTATTTAACACTTTCTTCGTATATTAAGACGGTATTACTGTTTACAGAAATAAAATATTTAAAGGCTTGAAGCTTCTACATTTTTACTGAACATTAAATTATCAATTCCATTGGTAAATGCAAGATCTTAATAATAAAGTGCTTGCTATAAATGATAATTTTATAAATACATGATGGTTCATAATAAATTCTAATTTGTTTGCTCACTATGTCAAGTAAATAACATCTGATATCATAGTAGGGAGTATTGAACGACAGTGCAGTTCATGTAAAATTAGTCGTTATGGGTTTTTCTAGTCTTTAGCGGATCAGAGCCAGTCTTTTGTGCCAGTGTTTTTCAAAACCGCAATTCTGCAACTATTACGGAACAGAAATTTTGTCAATATTATCGTTTGCACTACGTATTGCACTACGTTGAACTTGTTAAACAGCGAATAAAGAAACTTAAGGAAGTCGTTTCTTCACCGAGTAAATCACGTGGAGCTCGTGTTAAATGCATGTCCACAAGTAACCCCAACAGTATTGACCAATATACATAAATTGTCTCTAAAATAGTCTCTTTACTTGAAAAAATAGAACATTTTCTAAATTCTACACAAGCTCTAGGCCCGATGTACGAGCAATTAACATTACCAAAAGAACGAATTTAATTCAAAATACCGAATTTTTAGGTTATACCGTTGACGTAAATCTGATCACAATAAAATTAGTTCTGAAAAATTTATTGAATATAGACATTTCTTTTTCTTTTTCATGTATGCCGAATACCTCTATAACTGATTTTTGTTGCCAGCCCCACGTTCCGGCGACAGTATAACTAATTTTGTTTTTATATATATATGTTGTGGCGTCAGTGTAACTTATTTTTCTTAATGGGCGCCAGTGAACAAAAATCTTCCGACATAGCTAGGGGTCTATTCCTGGGTAGAGCAATAAGAAGTGTGGGGGGGGGAAAGTCGAATTTTGTTTGCAAACCACAGCTAAACTAAATTAAATAGGCGCCACCAAATCCTGAGATAATCACGATAATAGCAGAGCACAATTCTAAGGGCGGACGTGGAAACCCAACGATAAAACGATCGCCTTCGTTAACAAAAACCTGTCTTATAAAAATAAGACGCAGCTCCTGTAAGAAATTGCAAAGATTAAATAAATAAAAATGTAGAACACCATTTGTGTCCTATAAAAGTATCAAAAATAAAAAAATGTATATCCAATATGATATTGGCACAAAATTATTTGTCAAAAATTTTACCTTTGTATAATCAGATTTGATCGCATTTGACCAAAAATAAAAGCCTCAAACTTTAACTAATTGTTTACTAAAAAAAACTCACTTTTTTAAAATTTCGGAACTTTTTAACAAGTAAAAAAAAGTTCATCATTAACATCTATATCAAAGTCAAGGTTTTGACTTTTTAAAACAACCAACTACACTTCAAACATGAACCTGCTTTAAACATTTGAGTGAAAATAATTTGTAAGCATAATACACTGAATTAACGTTCTAACCTGGGCAGATCTTTTCAGGTAGATTACAATTTCTAGATTCTTACACAGCGTGTCTTTAAATTTTCAGGTATAGATTTTATAATTTACATGTAGATAAATGCTAATCACAAAAATAGGAATGTTTAGTTTAAATTCAATGACAGCTGCACGAAGCATCTGCTTTCATGACAACATCTGTCAACTGTGCAACACAAAAAAGTATGACGTCGAAAACATACATTGAAATTATCTAAGGTCCAGATGGAACAAAGCTTGTAATTATATAAACCTAACTTGACAAAATTTCGTTCTACGGCTTATAAAACCAGTAATTGAGAATTACACAAATTACATGTTAAAAACATAATAGCAACGTGCTTTATATGATAGTGTTTATCAAATTTTTATGACATTCAAAACACATGCATGAAATATCTTATATCTAATAACGAACCAAACTGCCTCTGTTACTCCACGACAAATCGAGATGGAAATTCATATTCTTCAAGCAAGGTTACTAGCCATTTCTAATTTGGGACGACTGCAATCAAAACCAATATCCATAATTCTTAGTTGACGAATTCTTAGTTAACAAATTCTTAGTAGACAAATTCTAAATTGACAAATCTTATGTGACGAATCCTAAATGATGAATCCTAAATTATGAATCCTACATGACGCGCTAAATAAATAAAACCAAATTAAATTAGTTTGTAAAATATATACTTTACCACCGTTAGTAGAAGGTATCAAAATAGTTTCAGGTCTAGCACGACCTGACCTGCTTACATTAGTAATTTATTCGAAGGTCGCCTGCCTCTAGACGGGAATACATCTTGATAAGGCGGTTGCTAGCGGGCGACTAACTCGAGGAAGCAAAAACCGAATGATAGCGACGTTAGAGGTGGGGAATACGAAAGAGACAGCTAGAGATGCTTGACGAAGTAACTTTATGTCACACAGATATTTTAATATAAGAAGATTAATAAGGAATAAGGCACGCTTAGCGCATTATCCTCGTAATTCAATGCGAATAATTATTGCTGAAATTAAACATGTTACACCTCAATATACAAATTTTAAGTTATTCACTATGTCTTGGACAAATCAACAGATTACTGTATTAATCGAAGATAAAATAAATATCCCTATTTATCAGCACAATAGAATAAAAACTATCGCAAAAATGAAAAAGTAGTTCGCTCTCGAAAATTGTGCATGTCCAAATCATTGTGACCAAATGTAAAAGCCGGAAGTTCAAAAAAAGTTTCTTGGTTTACGAACAATGTCATAAACGGACTAGTATATTAAATGTGCCAAACAGTTCTTTGCAGCGTATTCATCATAAACATTTGCGCATGTGCCCCTCTAAAACGCAGTTAATACAGAAATTATAAAATGCCGATAGTACTGAGAAATTGAACTTCACCAACAAAATGCTGCACAGATTTCAAAACCTTTCTCTCAGATAAAGTACATTTCCTCGTTAGCGAGCATCATATGAAACAAAATTGTTCGTACTGGAGCAAAAGTATGTAAAACCATTGCACACACTTAAAGTGGTTGTATGGTACGCTATAACGGCTCATGGAATAATTTGAGGATCACGAGGGCAATACGATAACTATTTATAGTGCTCGCAATTTATAAATAGACTCGTCATCCGCGACGTCACACAAATATTAACTATTTATGTAGATGTTTGTCAACTTAATACTGTACAATATGTATGTTACAGTTTTGGATTGAATAATAGCAATTTACGATGTTGCCAATAATTGTTAAAACAAATATTAAATATTGACGTTTAAATTTTAGGTTATATGTCATTTGTTTTTTAGTTGGTGTCAACTATTTTGTGAATTTTTTTGTTTTTATACATTGATATTTGACTGGTTTATGCTGCAAACAGTTCTTTTCAGAACTCATATTGGTATTAAACTGAACTCTAATCAGCGAAGACGATGAACGAGATTCATTTAGACCCAGAAATAAGCTACTTGTTGCTAATTTGATCACTTTTATAGGTTGTATCAAAATCGTTAGTATCCATTTTCCAGTTAAATTTATAGTGCAACATGTAATTATTTTAGATTTATCATGCTTCTGTTCATACTTGATGGTAGAATTTAAAGCATGATGAGCTTTAAATGCTAGTGAACGATCCCCGAATACAGTCTTGCACAGTATCGGATTTAAATGGCTGAAAGATAATCCAAGAGAAGGTTTATTTGAACTACTAAATATAATGGATAAATGGAATTCGATTCTTGAAGATATATGAAAATAAATGAAGAGGAGCTGTACCAGTTTTGTATTTTTAGACAAAACAAGGTTCTTTCGGAATGGTGTCATAAGCCGTTCCTAGCAAAGCAGTGATATAAAAACAGTTAGGGCACACAAATTGATCAAAAAAGGTTGGTGTTATATCTACCTATCCTTAATACTGTATAATGTAATTAGTCTTTTAGGTACATAGTATTATATGCCCGAAATGTAAATGAATTACTAAATGGGGCTGAATTGATTTTCTCTTTTTCCACAAAAAAACCTAAATTACTACATAGAAGTGAATGAGCAAAAGTGCAAAACTTGAAAATTAAATATTAAAGAATTTTGGAAAAACTATTTGCAATAATTTTAGACAACGTGCCGTATTATTACACTTGTTAAATAAAACATCTATCAGTTCCTAGAGAAAAGGTAACATTGTAGAGTGACTTACTAAATAAGCAATTTCTTATGAAAGTAATGATTTTAAGCAAAGCTTGATTAACTTGTCACGATGTAAGTCAAAACAATGTGCTTTGTAACATATCAGTAATTTTTAAAATTGTAGGCATAAACCGTCAAAGGTTTTTAACGTGGAATTACTGATTGAAAGATACAGACGTGTGGTCTCCGTATTACTACATATTCAATGCAGATGGAATATATGGGTGTAAGACCTACTACAATCAACTTATCGGAAGAACATTCGGTGAAGCATCTTCCAAAAATTATAAAAGATTGGCGGGAAAGTGAAATCAAATTCCACCAAGGAGACATTTCACTTCTAATTACTAACATTGGTGATGGCGATTACTAATACAGATTTTCAATCCAATTTAAAAACTTTTTACATGATTGATGTATCTTTAATTTTCAGTATAATAAACAAATATACCTACATAGTTTTTATACTAAATTACAAGCTTTTAATCTCTACTGTGACTTCTTGAAGAATATTTTATATGTGAAATCATAATTATATACATCTATTTATTTGGTAGTGCAATTTATAATTCAACAGCATAACCTCTTAAACGTCTGTGGCTATTGTCCCATGTCTGGTAAAATATACATATGGCTATAAAATTAAGATTTATAGAATTTAGCAATCACATTTAAAATATACTCAGTAGTAAAAATTCACAAGTTAATCACATTCATTATTAATTTAAAAAGTTTAAATTGCAATATTGTTAATAGAAAATTATTCTAAAATTACATTTTACAAAGTCTTAAATCACATTTCTCACCTACTATTTAATATATTTTCAACGGCCGTGTGCTACCGATAGCGTTATTATATTTACGTGGTAACAGTTTTTAGTAGTGACAACGTAGCCACTATGTGACGTCACAAACATCGATGACACAGGTCTATTTAGAAATTGCAAGGATCAGAATATTTTTGGGCATAGCCCATATTAGTGAATTATACAATAACATTTAAACACATATTAGCAAAACATTTATATTAGCAACTAAATTATATTATATAGACTAAAGATAAAACAAGCACTGATTGTACACTATTTGTTTCTTCAGGGACAGTATTGTAAGTGGATTTTAATATATAATTTGCAGATCATATATAAGGTTTTAACATGTCGATAAATATTTTTTCATTCGACTATCAAATAATGCACTCCTTATGCATTTAAGAATGGGTCAATAATTGTACTCGTTTTCTGTAAATGTATATGAATCCATAATCCAACACTTTTAACCAAACAGAAACATACGGATCATAATCCAGCACCTCTGACCAATAAGTACAAACTTCCATTTTTTATAATCAACGAGGTATAATGTCCGTATCGTGCTAAGTAAGCGGTTACGCTTTGACAAATAAAATTTTGCTTGTCAGTGTTTATGATATTAGTTTAAACGTTTAGAAAATATCTATTAATGAAGATTTGTGTAGTCGTGGGTAAAGTGTAGTAATCCACTTGCGCCCTAGCTGGCTCACGGCGTCAAATGAGTAATGGCTATCATAACTCGTTTGTTGAATAATATAGTATAACTATTAGTTTTAATTATACAGGGAAGTAAATTGGTATGTATAGTATATATATATATATATATATATATATATATATATATATAGCAGCTGTGTTATCAGTATTAACAGGCAAACCAACAACACTATATTGTGAGAATCTTGTTTGAATTAGTGACCGTTCTTATATGTTATAGTTTCTAAGTTTTAAACTAATTTTATTTTTATGACTGTTATTTTTTAAAATTTGTTTAATGTTTTAAAAGTAACTGCTTTTATTCTATTGATGATTTTTCGAATTACTCAGAGCTCACATAGATTGTAAGTAATATCTATTTTGTACATTTGTATTACAGCCTATCACTTATAGGTCATGACTAAGAAAATAAATTTACCGAAACGTCGACAAATTTATAAATGAGCGTTTTATTAATAAATGGACGAACATATTCCCAAAGAAGATTCTAACACCTTAAAAATTTTATATTATATATATATATATATATATATATATATATATATATATATATATATATACAGCCTGTTTCAAATTAACTCGGCACTATTGCTAACTTTGTTATTATTGGAGCTAGAAGGTTGGTTAAATAAGCAAAGAAGCTTAGTTTTTACAGCTGATTACCGTGGACAGCGCAAAAAAATAATAGAGCATCGCTGTTTCGAGATATTGATCAAAACACTTACTTTTTAAATGGAACACCCTGTATATTTTTAATTTATATGAAAGAGAAATAAATTCTTAACAAAAAGTCTTATACACTCTTATTTCAAAATCCTTAAGATAAAGTAAATACTAACAAATTTGAAAATTAATCAAGGGTAGGCGCGTATATTTGAACAGAATTCAGTTGCTTAACAAGTTTGTCATTTCGTGTGTTTAATTGAAGCAGCTAACTTTAAGAAGTGTTAATAACATTGCTAGAATGCCTTTTACTCATGAAGAAAAGTGTGATATGTTGGAAACTTTTATAATAAATACAAAAAATAGTACCAGAGCATCAAATTGCTATCGCAAAAACTTTCCTAATCAAAACTCTCCAAACCGAAGATATTTTCTAATTCTGTACAGAAAATTTAAAGACAATGAAAATTTGTTTTTGAAGAAAAGAACTAGAAGGAGATTTATAATTAGTAAAAACATTAAAACAAATGTATTAACTTAATTTGAAGCATTTCTAAATGATTCTATTTGAGATTTGGTAGAAAATAGTAACTTTTCTTTAACAGTCATTGATAGAATATTAAGAAAACAAATTTATTCCTTATAAATCTCGACAAAAAAATAAGTCGTTGGTTAGTTGCTTCGCGTACAGAAAATCCTGGCCTCGTGAAAAATATAATTTAGAGCGACGAATCAAATTTTTCGAATTCTGGAATGTTTAACCGTAAAAACATGCATTACTGGTCACGTACGCAAAAATCCACTGTTAACCTTCCCATCCCATCCACAAACAAAGTTTAGTTTAAATGTATGGTGTGGTTTGATTGGTAGTAAAATAGTGGGCCTTTTGTTTTATTATGGATCGCTTACTGGAGCTAGATATATGAACATTATGGAAGAAGTTTTTGAAGAATACCTGGATGATATTAATCTAGAAGATCGCCAACCATTTACTTCCAGCAAGATGGTGCTCCAGCACACAATTTTCGCGAAGTTGGCGCAATAATACAAAAATGTTTTGAAGACCGGTGGATGGGAACAAATGTCCTATAAAGTGGCCACCTCGTTCACCAAACTTGTTGCCTTTAAATTTTTTTCTTTTAGGGCAACGTAAAAAATAACGTTTACGAAAGAAGATATACCAATGTAGCAGAATTAGAAAACAGTATTCGATTAAGTATTAAATCACTTAACGGTAGGAGTATTGCAAATGCTACAGGGGATGTTATTACGCGAACCTTAATGTGCATTCAAGAAAATGGAGGATTTTTGAACATTGTATGCAATTTTAGTGTGTTAAATAAATGGTTTATTTAAAAATCAAGACTATCTTAATTAAATTACAAATTTGTTAATATTTACTTTATCTTAAGGATTTTGATATAAGAGTGTATAAGACTTTTAGTTAAGAATTTATTTCTCTTTCATTTAAATTAAAAATATATAGGGTGTTCCATTTAAAAAGTAAGTGTTTTGATCAATATCTCGAAACGGCGCTGTTCAATTATTTTTTGCGCTGTCTACGGTAATCAGCTGTAAAAACTAAGCTTCTTTGCTTATTTAACCAACCTCCTAGCTCCAATAATAACAAAGTTAGCAATGGTGCCTTGTTAATTTGAAACAGGCTGTATATATTATACATACCAAATTACTTGGCTGTGTAATTAAAACTAATAGTTATAGTATATATATATATATATATATATATATATATATATATATATATATTGCCGTGGAACCTTCTGGTCAGTCTCTGGAACTTCCTAAAAATCGTTCGAGTCCCACAGATTGGGCGTCATAAATTGCCGTGGACCATTTTATAAGCCTCTCTAGAGTAAAAAACATTTGAGCCCCAACGTTGGGCCGTCTTAAATTGCCGTGGAACCCCTATAAGACCTCGCCAGAGTAAAAAAAACATTCGAGCCCTGGTACTTGCAGGTTACAAAAAAAAATCAATTTTCAAAAATATAAAACTTTCACAAAATTTTCCTTACCGGCTTTCTGCTCTATCAAATTAATTTCTTCCGCCGCTTCCCTGGCTAGCTCAGCTGTGCTTCTTCTCGTATACCTAAATTTATTATCATTTTCTTAATCATTCACACACCATTCAAATAAAATCACAAAATAATACAACAATCATACAATATTAATTAACCACTATTTACAAATAATAACATTCATAGTTATTTACAGTTCGGTGCTCAAGTTACACCTCAATAAATGCTAATTTTGTCAAGTCCTTGTTTTTAAAATGGAAATTTCTAACACATTTAATGCAACAGGAGTAAATGGGCTCTAAATAATACCTTCTCTTTGTTTATTACTACACTGGAACATGGTGAGCTCATAATAACCCAGTTTATAAATGTATGCTTTCCACTTTGCATACTATTACTACAAACTTAAAAAACCCATGTACTCTTAACAATTAAATTTAAATTCATCAAGCAATTCAATAAGCTTTACGTAGACCTTTTGTTTTATATTCAAAATACCATATTAATAGTCAGCTATGTATCGTTTTCAATACGTAAAATACCATAAAATACCCATTAAAGTTCACTCTCACATATCCCAATTTTAACAGTTAATAACAAAAAAACAGCAAATTCAAATGCGTTACCTGGAGAAACTTAAAGATTCCATCTCCGTTGACGATGTATTATGTTCCTGAATCCCTCGTCCAATTGGTATTGCGTGCGGCTCCACAAGATGTTTTAAAGATGACCACAATCTAAGTTGCGCTTCCTGCTACCCATCCAATATCAATTTTAATATCCAAATCCATGTATATTACACTTGTTTGTTATCGCATTATTAATTTACGAGCTTGTTGAAGTATTCTTTGGACCTTAGTTACATTTAAATAAACTCGACACAATTCGCGTTTCTAACGATAAGGCCACAACAATCTAATATTGTACTATTGAATTTACAAATTTGTATTGAACTTACAAGCCTCGTCAGTAGATTTTTGTACGTCGTAAGCGATGCAAAATAAAAGAGTAAAAAGAGACCCCTATTAATTTCGTTCCCGTAATTATATCATCCAGCTAGGCCCCTTTGGCCACACTTTGCGCGAAATACCTAATTGTGAAATAGTATTTCTCCAAATTTTGTCTAACCGTTTTACGCTTCTCGAAATGATTTCTGACATAGTAATGGATACTCTCCTCGAAACAATTATACCTAAGCTGTCCTTCAAACTACCATTTATTAGAAAGTTTGTAGATGACATAATTACAGCCATTCCAGAACAAAAGCTTAAGGAAACATTAGAAGTTTTTAATGGGTATAATAAACACCTACAGTTTACAGCTGAAATGGAAACAAATAACAGTGTGCCATTTCTAGATACATTACTAATTCGAACACGAGAAAACAAAATCATACTAGACTGGTATCAAAAGCCAACAAATTCGAATCGATATATTAACTTCTACTCTTATCAAAATTTTAGTACCAAGATAAATTTTATTATAGAAATGAAAATCGCATAAAAGAATTTCCCATCCTTCATTATACAATATGAATATTAAATTATTTTCTAAAATTTTAAGAGAAAACGGTTATCCTTCAACTGTAATAAAAACAACACTAAATAGCAGTACATTCTCCAATAAAAACAATAAAGACCTTATAAACACTTCGTATAAAACATTACCGCATATAGAACGCTTAACACCTAAATTGATACAAGTATTTAAAAAAGAAAACATAAAATCATGAAACAAAACTTAATCTCAATAAAAAATTATTTTCTAAAATAAAAGATAAAACTCCCTGTTTAAATCAACGGAATACCATATACAAAATTAACTGCTCGGATTGTGATGCATCCTATATAAGCCAAACTGCTCAAAATTTAAAACAGCGAATAACGCAACACAAAAGCGATATTAAAATAAAACCTCAGGCATGTGCTTTGTCTACACATGTCTTAACGAAAGGTCATAATATGAATTTCAATGACGCTAAAATATTAGAAACCGAAAAAGTGACATCTAAACGCATTTTCAAAGAAATGTGTCACATATATAACTGTCCAAATAGTATAAATAAAAAAACAGATATTTCCAATCTAAGTTCGATATACACTTACTTGCTCAATTTCAAGTCACCCAAATAGCAAATATACACAAAATAATAAAATATATTATAAACAAGTTGAAAATGCAAGGCATTGTCGCAACGAACTTCCAAATGTAGACTTACTTTAAAACAATTTAAAGAAATTAAAATTATTATGTTGTAATAATTATAAGTATTCAGATAAAAAAAAAATAAAAATTTATTCCGGGGGGGGGTGGTATCCGTGGTCAGATTTTGTGGGGGGTACCATATTTTGACTCAACTATGTTAGGGGAGTCCAAATATGTATCGCACATTAATTTTGGACCTATTTGAAATTTTAATTTTCCCGACGGAATATCGCGGGGGCACGGCGTCCCCGTGGCCCGATTTCAACTGACATCAAAACTTAAGCTCAGGACACCGAGCTGAATCGATTGATGTATCACACATTGATGTCCGACCATTAGAAAGGCCTCGCACGGACAGACGGACAACAAATCGATTTCATAAACGAACGAAGTTCGTTGAAAAAAAAAAAAAAGAAACTTAGGTTCTAATGAGAAAAAAATAATGTAGTTACACTCAATATACACACTTACACATACATACACGTAGCCACACACACACAAACACGCGCACATATACAACTTTACACAACAAAACAAAGCTTACCAGACACACACATACATAACAACATACACAAATATACAATATATAGACACTGCACATAGACAAATACATTCACCTCCAAACCAGATATCATTTACTAGTACACCCCATCATAATCATTTACCATAAAGCATATTCATAATTTATTTTTAGTTCCACTCTAGTTTAGTTTGCATGTTTATATACAAATGTTTTAATTTATATGTCAGAAACTGTCAATTTTGTAATTGTTCGAAATAGTTTTTTAAAAATGTTTCCTGTTACACATGCCAGTAATTACACAATCTCAACTATTGTAAGTATAAATTCATTTGCAATAACTGTGTTTATACAACGTGTAATTTTTAGTAATCTGTGACCAAGAGTACAAATATACTCGAAAATTCAGATGGAATAAAAAGAGTACGCCTTTTATTATTTTTTAAACAGGACCTATAACCCATAAAAGAAAAAACTGAATATATATATATATATATATATATATATATATATATACGATTGTGTTGAAATTAGCAGGTTTTAGGTCGGCTGGTAATAAAGAAAACTCTTTTATGGCCTAAATTTTCGCATATATTTTTATGCTTGATCACAGGCAATAACTAAAACGTACAAACTATTAACAAACTTCTATCAAACCAATATTTTATTTCATCAAATTTTTTATATATACACATTATTTCTTTTTAATTATTAAAGAAAATTGTTCTAAAAATTCTTCAGAATAAGCTAACGTAAATACCCTCACTGTAAGTAGTTATTTTATTCACTTTAGTAGTTTGTTAATAGTTTGTACGTTTTAGTTATTGCCTGTGATCAAGCATAAAATATATGCGAAAATTTAGGCCATAAAAAGAGTTTTCTTTATTACCAGCCGACCTAAAACCTGCTAATTTCAACACAATCGTATAAAAGAAGGTCGTTACAATAAAAAAGTTATACAAGCTATATATATATATATATATATATATATATATATATATATATATATATTGCTGTGATATACTCCTTTGAATGCGGGAACTGGGTCCTTTCAACAAAAAATTCTAGTCCCACAGATTGGGCGTCATAAACGGCTGTGATCCTCTTTTCGCCTCGGCTGCTCCCCTAATGTTATAAACCTCCTCATTCAAAAAAAACAACACATTCCTACCAAAACATCAACGTTAACTCTATTTACATCAATATTCAGAATACATTAAAATTTCAAAATTAAAACTCAGCATAAATTTCAGTTTTAAAAGAATTTCAAGATTAATTTTATTATCATTTTATGTGCATCCAGAATTAAAGTCCTTGTTGGATGCCTACTAATTAATATAACAATATAAGCAGACCGGAGTCTGAGTATAAAGGAGCATCTACCACCCCTTTACGTTAATTAACCAGGTTCGTCTAATTGAGCTCAAAGACATACCCAAATTTTCATCATATTACCGAACATCAAAACTAAATACCCTTTCTACTTCAACAAGCAAATTTCATCTTAAAATTAAAATTTTATGGTTAGTACAATTTCACTAATGTCCATTTAAAGTAAATCAATTATAAAGTTATTCAACACACACAAAATGTCAAACAAAATAGTATAATTTACCTGAAGGTTACTGTCCTCGTAGCTTCAAAGTACATCGTCCCTTTAGTTAATCACACCATTCCAACAGGATTATATTTACGGCTTCTAATTCTCAACGCTTTTAAAATTTTCTCCATCACCATTTATTTAAAGTTGTTTCTGGGCTTTTCCGGAACTCATCTATGTATATCTGACCCTTGTTTCGTGGATCCAGACACGTATTTGAACCATTTAATTATTAACACCCCCGAAAAATAGCAAATAACTTCATACTTCTTTCACCAATATACGCCAAAACTGCCTACTTTTGTGTATACATTTGTCGTTGTAAATTTTTCTAATTGGTACAGTGAAACTAAATTTTATTACCTTGTATCTAAGTGCACTGAAGTACATTCATGTTAGCACGTAAATAACCAACTATTTTGAATCACTAAAATATACGAGCAAAATTTTAAATTATTTTATCAAACTAAAATGCACTGTTTAACATCTTCAATCAAGTCGCGGATGTAAGAGCTTTTAACGCATCGAATAGCCAAAAGTCTAAGAGGGCTTGTTTATATTCATCTCGGTATATATAGCAAAAAGCCGGCACGTCGCTTTTGTCCTCAAAACGGTAATTCTAAAGAATTCCTCATTCTATGTTCCCAGTCTGTCGCTCGCGCGTCGATTTTACGAATTTTCACTCGTCCCATTTAAATCTCAGAAATTTCAACACACGGCACGCAAGCATGTCCGAGAAAAACTAATTAATTTTGTACAGAAATTGTTGTTTCTACCTCTGATATTTGCATCCTATTTTCAACCAATTGTGACCCTCGTGACGTTGCTTAAATCCCGCCTTTTACTATATGTGTCTTTGCTTGACGCATTTTCTCTTTCCTTTTCTAACCTGTTCGTATTGGTGCAAATTGATATTCTTTATTATCGATTATATTTTAGTCCATGTGGACTGTTATCTGGGTTTAATAACCCCGTATCGCACATTCTCGTGAATATTAAGCCCCGGTTTCTCCAAGATTCTTTGAAACTATTAATTATCTACAAAATTTACGCCGTATGTGATATTTAAACTACGCAGGTGTTCAAAATAATATTAATTCTCAGAGCTTTATTTTCTGGTATTATAATCTTGGGTTTTTACAAGTTTCTATAGATATTATCTGTTACTAACGGTTCAATTAACTTTAATTAAAATTAATACTCTTTAATTTTTAGTGAATCCTAATTAAATATTCAATTATTATTTGTACATTTCGTTTAATACTCGTTGCCCAAACTTGAATCAATTAATATAAATCTTGCACGTAATTTCCATTTGATTCTTTTGATATAAAGCGTCTTATAAATAATTTAAATTTCTTATTTTTACTGAAACGACCGAGTTTATTTATGCTTCAAGGTTTTAATAAAGCGTATTATTTAATGAAATTCCTTATACACGGTGATTAAAATTATTTGATGTGATTATTTAATTTTCTACCCTGGTCTAAATATGAGTATTTTCCCCCTATTTGAATACAAATAATCCCACTTATTTGAATGCAAATATTAAGCATTTAGACAAAAAAAAATTACAAAAAAAATTGCCTATCTCTCTCTACCCTTATCTATCTAACTTACCTACTTTGTCTCCAATCCAAAAAAATATTTACACCTACCCTATATCCCTATCCTATTCCGAACTCTCACTTAATTCTATAAACTGAAATTATCCCTAACTTCATCCTACTCATCCATCTAATCCTATATACATCCTATATACCTATCCTATTCCTAACTTTTAACTAATCTTCACTATACTTTACTTCCCCCTACCTAATCCTATATGCCTATCCTACTCTTACTCTATTCCTAACTCTCCACTAATCTTATATGAAATATCTATACTTAACCTATCTTATTTTTTTTTCTACATTTACTCTTTATTCTCATCCTAAACCTATTCCTAATTATCTCCCATATTTATCCGATACCTGGCTTTATTTTCTATAGACACTTACTTCTACTTTTCTATATACACCTATCTCTATTCTTATCCTATTTAAATCTAACTCTCTTCTTGACCCTCCAAGTCTTTCTTCTCACCAACCTAATGCTCTTCATCCCTATTTCTCCCCCTTCTATATCTATACTTAACATCTCTATTATCTCACATACAATAAACTTATCATCCCTATTATCCTGATTCTTAAATATTACTTCTTCTTCAGTCCCTACACTTGTCTGTTTCTTATTTATTGTTGTTTCCCTTTCTGCCGACAAACCAAACGATACTACTTTAAAATTATCAAATTTTCCCTCTACGGAAAATCCTATGTACCTTCTAGAATTTTTGTGTAATGGAATCCGCCAGAATGAATTCCTTAAATCTACTTTATTAAAAACAAACTTGCCACGTAACTTCGTCAAAAATAATTCTGCCTTCATCTGCTTCCGATATGCTGCTGTTGCTTCTACCCCCACTAATCCTGCATGTTTTTGTACTAAAGCTTGAACCTCTACTATCCTATCCTCTGGACATCTTATCGTGTTGATCTGTTTAACCCTATCATCCTCTACCTCTACTACATTAATACTAAACTCCGTGTCATCCTCTGTGACTTCATAACTGCCCTTCCATGGCACTACCCTATCCTTAATCCTTATTACCTTCCTTTCCATATCTATCAAAACCCCTAACTTCATCATACAGTCAACACCTAAAATGCTCTGAAACTTCAGTCCAGGTACAATTACAAACTCCTGTTCACAGCTAAAACCTCCTATATCTATCCTAAGCACCACAACACTATTTACTACAGCAAACTTCTTTTTATTTGGAGCTACTAAATGGCTACGCTTTATAGGCATAATTCTATCACAAACCTTATCCCTAATTTTGCTGACGAATTCCTCCGATATTAAACTCGCCTCTGCCCCTGTATCAAGTAATACTTCTACAGTATTCTCAAAAATTTCTAAATTAATAAATGGCAAACATAAATTTTCCTTAGTTTCTGGCTCTGCTTCCTCCTCAATTTTGAAAAATTCACGTGAATGTTCATATACATTTACACTGAAATCTAGTGGTCTGTCGCGTTCTAAAAATCCTGTCCAGGTCTGTTTTCCCTACTTGGTCCTGGTCTAGCCGTCACCTCAGCGTACGTCCTAGGCGTTTCCACTCGTTCCGTGTCTGTATTAGCAGTCCCGCTCATGTCTGGTGAACTATTCATTCTGGTAGGTCCCGGTCTCGGTGCAGGTCCCCTTCCTAAACTATTACTCCTAACATATGGTCGTCTCTGTTCCCAATTCTGTCGCTGGTATCCGTAACTATTCCCCCGTCTAGCGTAGTTGTCCCTTCTATTGTCAAACCTAACTGTGTTGATCTGTCTTTCCCTATTATCCCGAGGTCGTCCACTACTTACGTCGTCGTACCTCTGCAAGTATTCTAGAAACATTTCTCTGTCCACTATGTTCTGTAGTGCTACGTGCTGTCTTATGTCTACCTCGAAGTGTCGTGATAAATACTTAATAATTTGTCGGTCCGTCAGTGGTGGGTTCAGTTGCTTTGCTATGCTATACTTGCGTATAGCATATTGCTCCTACTTCCTGAAAATTCTCCTTAAATTTCCCTGTGATTAAGTCGTCTCGTACCTGGTCTTGTCTGTGGTCACTCCAGTAGTGCTTTAAAAATTTGTTTTCAAAGTCCTGATACGTGTCTATGTCCTGTCCTACTAAATTGTACCATGCTTCCGCGTTGTCCTTTAATAAAGCCTTTATCGTATTCAGTTTAGTCTGTTCGTCAAATAAATTTACCACTAGATTTCTTACACTATTAATAAAAATTTGCGGATTTACCCTGTTATCGCCATAAAACTTCATGTGTTGGTCCAATGATACTCCACCTGTAGAAAATCTGGGACCATCCCCCGTTAAATTTGACATGTTGTATTTGATACCACTAACTTCGCGTTCTACCCTGCCTAACTGATCCCTACATGAGTCCGTCACTTCAATCATTTTTACATTAATCTCTTCTTCACAAAAAATGCGTACTTCGGACCTTAAATGTCCCATTTCCTGTCGAAGACCTGTAATATCACGCTCATTTTTTTCAACCCTATTTTCAACTTCCCCCATCTTTACGGTAAGACTATTTTTAAATTCTGAAAATTCTCTCGTCGATTTTTCTATTTTATCCCCTAATTCCTGATTTAATTGGTCAAATTTCCGATTTGAGTCCTCTCTCGCTCTATTCGATTCATCGCTTAGCTGTTCTAATTTTCTATTGGATTCCTCCCTAGCTAATCGCATTTCCTCTAACATTCTCATCATTAACTCATTTCCTTGATCCCCTGATTCCGTCCTCGACTGATCTCTACTGCCTCCCGCTTCTTCCATTTTCGAAATTTTCTCACACAATGCACTATCGTCACTTCCAATTTCCACTCCTGACTCCTTAACCACTCCTTTCTCTGCATACGTTCAAATCACTCACACACACTCTAAAATACTCCTAAATTTATACACACACAAAAACTCTCTCTCTCAGATCGCCAGTTTCCTGGAATAAAATCACAAAAATTTTATTTGGAACTCGAGCCCTCACGTTGTGGTCGCCAAAATTTGCTGTGATATACTCCTTTGAATGCGGGAACTGGGTCCTTTCAACAAAAAAATTCTAGTCCCACAGATTGGGCGTCATAAACGGCTGTGATCCTCTTTTCGCCTCGGCTGCTCCCCTAATGTTATAAACCTCCTCATTAAAAAAAAAACAACACATTCCTACCAAAAACATCAACGTTAACTCTATTTACATCAATATTCAGAATACATTAAAATTTCAAAATTAAACCTCAGCATAAATTTCAGTTTTAAAAAGAATTTCAAGATTAATTTTATTATCATTTTATGTGCATCCAGAATTAAAGTCCTTGTTGGATGCCTACTAATTAATATAACAATATAAGCAGACCGGAGTCTGAGTATAAAGGGAGCATCTACCACCCCTTTACGTTAATTAACCAGGTTCGTCTAATTGAGCTCAAAGACATACCCAAATTTTCATCATATTACCGAACATCAAAACTAAATACCCCTTTCTACTTCAACAAGCAAATTTCATCTTAAAATTAAAATTTTATGGTTAGTACAATTTCACTAATGTCCATTTAAAGTAAATCAATTATAAAGTTATTCAACACACACAAAAATGTCAAACAAAATAGTATAATTTACCTGAAGGTTACTGTCCTCGTAGCTTCAAAGTACATCGTCCCTTTAGTTAATCACACCATTCCAACAGGATTATATTTACGGCTTCTAATTCTCAACGCTTTTAAAATTTTCTCCATCACCATTTATTTAAAGTTGTTTCTGGGCTTTTCCGGAACTCATCTATGTATATCTGACCCTTGTTTCGTGGATCCAGACACGTATTTGAACCATTTAATTATTAACACCCCGAAAATAGCAAATAACTTCATACTTCTTTCACCAATATACGCCAAAACTGCCTACTTTTGTGTATACATTTGTCGTTGTAAATTTTTCTAATTGGTACAGTGAAACTAAATTTTATTACCTTGTATCTAAGTGCACTGAAGTACATTCATGTTAGCACGTAAATAACCAACTATTTTGAATCACTAAAATATACGAGCAAAATTTTAAATTATTTTATCAAACTAAAATGCACTGTTTAACATCTTCAATCAAGTCGCGGATGTAAGAACTTTTAACGCATCGAATAGCCAAAAGTCTAAGAGGGCTTGTTTATATTCATCTCGGTATATATAGCAAAAGCCGGCACGTCGCTTTTGTCCTCAAAACGGTAATTCTAAAGAATTCCTCATTCTATGTTCCCAGTCTGTCGCTCGCGCGTCGATTTTTACGAATTTTCACTTGTCCCATTTAAATCTCAGAAATTTCAACACACGGCACGCAAGCATGTCCGAGAAAAACTAATTAATTTTGTACAGAAATTGTTGTTTCTACCTCTGATATTTGCATCCTATTTTCAACCAATTGTGACCCTCGTGACGTTGCTTAAATCCCGCCTTTTACTATATGTGTCTTTGCTTGACGCATTTCTCTTTCCTTTTCTAACCTGTTCGTATTGGTGCAAATTGATATTCTTTATTATCGATTATATTTTAGTCCATGTGGACTGTTATCTGGGTTTAATAACCCCGTATCGCACATTCTCGTGAATATTAAGCCCCGGTTTCTCCAAGATTCTTTGAAACTATTAATTATCTACAAAATTTACGCCGTATGTGATATTTAAACTACGCAGGTGTTCAAAATAATATTAATTCTCAGAGCTTTATTTTCTGGTATTATAATCTTGGGTTTTTACAAGTTTCTATAGATATTATCTGTTACTAACGGTTCAATTAACTTCAATTAAAATTAATACTCTTTAATTTTAGTGAATCCTAATTAAATATTCAATTATTATTTGTACATTTCGTTTAATACTCGTTGCCCAAACTTGAATCAATTAATATAAATCTTGCACGTAATTTCCATTTGATTCTTTTGATATAAAGCGTCTTATAAATAATTTAAATTTCTTATTTTTACTGAAACGACCGAGTTTATTTATGCTTCAAGGTTTTAATAAAGCGTATTATTTAATGAAATTCCTTATACACGGTGATTAAAATTATTTGATGTGATTATTTAATTTTCTACCCTGGTCTAAATATGAGTAATATATATATATATATATATATATATATATATATATATATATATATATAAAACGATGCTTATACTGAAGCACATGGAACTCTCCCGTAATAAAAGAAAACAAATAAGTGGCGACTGAATTTCTTCGCATTTTATAAACTAATACTCATAAACTGCTAGATATAAAATGAATGGAGAATATGAAGCAATCAGTGTATTATTCTGCATTAATGTTTAATTATCCGAGGTGCTGTTCATATTACGAGACATTCTACATTTAAAAATTTAATGTTATTTTCGTGTATAGTAAGTTAGAGCTATTCAGTGTTCCACGGTTCTGTGCCTTAGAAATAATTGCATCAAAGTACTCTAAATACGTTAAGATAATAATAAATCTTCCTGACCTAGCAAGAATGTTTCATTATAATAACTCCTAAAAGTGTTGTGTTGAACTAATGGTTATAAATTATATTTATCTTAATATAGAAAACACTTTGAATGTTTATTGCTAAAATCAAATATACGATTTTAAACTAAATTATTATTCACATACAATTTAAAAATACCAAACGGTGTCATGCACTTACGTAATAATTGTAGCATGATTGCTATTAACGTTTAAAGGTTAATTGACCATCAAAATAAAAATAATTTTATTTTTAGGATTCTGGGTGTAATCCTGGATATCACTACAAGGTGCAGCAGTTTCTATTGATATTAATTTGATATCCAAATAAAATATTTTACTGTGAATAAATTTTGAAGCAAGAATTTGAATAAAAAAATTATACTTTAAGGATATATTATCATTAACTGAAAACTAAGTTAACTCGCGGTAAACGGTTGCATTGTAGGTTCATGAATAATGTTCCTAAACTTCTTAGATAATAATTACTAACATTGGCGAACTGTTTCATTTAATTCAATTAAGATATTCTTAATAAGATATTCAGTAACTGTAAATTCGTTAGGTATTAATTGATTGTTAAAACACTGTAACGTATTTTTTTCTCTAGTTACACTTCGGTCTTTAAAATAAAAATAAAACAACTATAATTTAAAATATTTAATTTGTGAATTACCGTCCAATAGAAATTAATACATAAAATTGATAATAACACATAGATTCTTTTACGTTTATGCTCTAAAGTTAGTTACTAAGCTCTGTCGAGTTGTCAATTTCTGCACTTCGTTATCAGCGTTCGAACGGGCAAGCTGTTCTACAAGTTAGTGGAGTCAAGATGGTCGTGTTTAAACACGTGGCCTCTAACAGAGTAAGAAAAAGAAAATAATTGATAAATTCTTGGTGTCTGGAGGTCGAGCCTAACAGCGGTGGCGTGAGCATGATTTTCTATAAGCTTCACTCAGAGCAGTTCAGTTGATCCCTGCAGGCCTAAGAAGATGGAAGACCCTTTTTGACATCATTAATACAGTTAGTATATATTAATTAAATAGATTATAGTAATATTTTTCATCTTAGTGCAATATCTCCGATAATAACTTAAGACCATGTCTTAAGGCAATATTTTAAAGCAAGAACATATATGGTTACGTCTTATTTAATATAAAATGCAGTAACGTAGGAGGCAATTTCACATGTGTTCCGTATATTTCAACTTCACCAATAAATAACAGCAAATAAGGAAATTTTGGAGCTAAAGTTTTGTTGAAGAAAAAATTCATTCGAGGTGAGGTTGGTTTTGTAATATAATCGTTGTATTCCGAAGAACCTTGATGGTTATGGAAATTTCCGACAGCTGAGGTCAAGGTCCTATATCTTTCGTTCAAAGCAGTTTTGTAGCACGTGAGTGTACCTTAGGATTTAATCACTTTGAACATTAATTAAATTGCTATAAAGAATATAACATTAAGAATTTGAGAAACGTAAAAAGCTTTTAATGAAACAGCAAATTAAATAACAAATCTATTGTGTGTCAGAATGTTTACACGTACACAAAGTGTACATTTGGTAAAGCTGTAAATGACATTTTATGTCAGATATATAAAAAACATAGATTCAATTGTCACATGTCGTCTTAATTTAATTTAAAATATCTTTAAATATTTTGAGGTCATGAACTTGCATTTTTCATCGACATGTGAAAATCGCGTATTTACTGTTAAATAAAAATAAATTAGAATAATTACATTCTACAATATCAGCACTTTGATAATTCAATTTTATTGTGAAGGTTAACGAAGTACTTCATTGATTTAAAGAAATTTATGTATTATGAGTAACTTAGAAATTCCAAGTCAATATATTTAAATTTTATAGAAAAGATCCATTCAGAGATCTTTCTAATTTGAATGCAAAACTTCACTAGTCTATTTCTGTTCTAGAAAAATTATTAAGAGAAAATTTTATTAAGATACAAACTTAAATATTGTAGTTACATATATTCAGAAATTTATCCAAATAGAATCTATTTTGTTTTGAATGACTTTTTATTATTTAGAATTAAAAAAAAAATTTACAAGTCATCCCTGATTAGAAATAGAGTGTAATGAAAACAAATTCCCTCGGTATATATTTTAGAAGCCTAAATTCTATTATTTTATTTTTGGCAAATATTTTTGAGGACACAAATGGTGTCCATGTTGTACCTTTGTTTGTCCACAGGTCAAGCCGAGACATCTGTATGACATCTGGTGTTTGAGGTCTTGGTAAGTGTGTTTTAAAGAGTGAAATTCAGGTTTTATTGCTATGTTAGTGGTGTTAACATAAGGTTTCCGCATTCCCCTTATACAAGCACAGTTAAATTTTGTTGGTTATTGTATTGAAAAATACGGTGGCGCTCATTAAATATATTTTTGGTCTTTTAACAACCCATGACCCAAGCTCATGATCTACCCAGACCTAACACTCGACTAGCCGTTTATGTCTTAAGAGTTTTTCCTTATCTCAAGCCATTCTCCATCCAACTTTACCTTGGGCTTACATTAATAAGAAGAAATTCTCGACCTTGTGATATCAGGTTAGGGTTTAGGAAATTTAAAGGTGTAAATTTTTTAGCTGATAGTCACGAGGATAAAGTTAATAAAGAAAAATCAAGCAAGAAAGAATTTTTTTTTACAACACGTGGAGGGTGAGGGTTTCTAGAACTTAAAGTTTTTATTAACTGCAACATTACCACTCCTCATATTTAAACTTAAGCAACAATAAAATTTTGTAATAAGATTTTTGTCGTTTTCTTTTTAAGCTAGCAAATAAAACAAAAGTTATATCTACGATAATGCAAAATCAGTCTGGATACACTAAAAGATCTAACCCCAACTAATTGCCACACATCAAACAATAATACATTTATTTAAGGCTGATACGTTCATGAAATTCTTTTTAATCATACAAAGACCCAAAATAAAACGAACCCTATAAAGAAACTCCAATACAGTGAATACAATTGCAAATACACAGCTGAGTGGTGATTTGTGGATTACAAAAAGTATAACGTGCCTTTTGCAGAAAAACTCCAAACACTCCAAAACAAAAAAGTCATAAACATTCAGAATATTACATCTACGATCAAACGCAAATATAATATAAACATACAATATAGCATATAATTCAATTAACAATTTGAAATAAAATTGACAACCATAATTAGTGTGTTTACTTGTATTTTAAGTTGATTGTTTCTTTATTTTTTTATTGAGAAAACCCATCTGATGACACAATAATGAAAGTAAGAGGTTTTGCTTAACTCTCTATATATTTTTTGTTAAAGATATAAGTAACAAGCTACAGAAACGATTTTGTGACTTTGTGTTTGTATTGTACGATTTAACACACTTCAATGTATCACGATGAACCATCGCGGTACAACACTAAGATGCTGTAGCTAGCAACAATTGTAGATTGAAAGTTGGGAACTAACAAAAACACAAGAAAACAATTTGTCCCGCTTAAATAAGAAAATTGTTTTAGGTTGATTCCATTCTTTGAAAAATTTAGACTACAATCATCCACAGTACTATCACATGTGTATAATATTAGCTTAAGAAGGAAATCAATGCAATGACACCTTGACTGTTGTTGGCTAGAAAATTGTTACAATGTCGTATGGTGTAAAAAACGGAAAATAGTATTTGTTTCGCTATACGTACTCCTGTAATAAGTAGCTTTATAACCAAATAGTGCGCGTTAATAGATTAGTGAAAATAGTACCAGTGGATATCATAAAAAGTTTAGAGGTCCACTATGTGTTAGTGTTAGGTGAGATTTTCAAACACTTATCTGCGCTCCCATAATTCATTATGAATAACACGTATGGGTGTGCTCAACATTTCTCAGAAATTCAAGGTATTACGTAGAATCCACCGGAAACGTGCTTAAAAACGTGAAAATTAAACCAGGATGAGCAAATACACGGTCATGGCCAATAAAAACGAGTATTTGTGCTCGCCTAGTTATAAAACATCTCGCGAAGAAAATGGTGTTCATGAGAACTAAACAAAAGTAATGCAGGTCAGAGAATGACTTATAAATTATTTCAACGATCATTTTTTCAAGTTGAATATAAAACATGTGTATAGATAAGCGCAAATTCTCAATTTGTAGTATCCGCGAGAACTGTGTAAAGTGGATTTCCTTACTTCATCATCATTAGGTCTTCAGTCCTAGAACTGGTTAGACGCGTACCATCATTGTTCCCTATTCTGAACTAACCTACAGATTTCCCTGAAATATGAACAGTTTGCATCTATAACTGTCTGATCTAGGTCTACATCTACCTCTTTTTTCCTATCTCTGCTTGTAATATATTACATACTATTCCCCAAAAATGCCTTAGAACGTATTCTGCCCTACTATTTCTTTTTTTCCCCAGATATCCTTGTTCCCCTACTATTTCTGTAACTTATTTGTTATTATCTTTGTCTGTCCATGCTATCGTCCTCATACATCTGAAGCACATCATTTCAAAAGGCTGCTACCGTTTTTCTGTCTGCATTTCAGACTTCCCGTATTTCATAGGCATACTGTGCTGTGCTCCACACATATGCTTTCTTCTTATTCTGTTTGTTGTCTTTCCTCATAGGCGATGTTCTTTCTTGTTAGATGCAGTTCGATCACTTTCTATTGTTTTACAGTTATATGCCCTATTTCTCCGACCTTCAATGGTTGTGAAGGGAAGTAAGCAGTCTGTGGCTGCCAAGTTCTCCCAACACTTAACCATTTGGCGATTTAATATATTTTCCAATTTATCTATTCGCACAGTTAACATTAGTTGCAGGTATTTCGCAGCCATTAGGTTTTCCGTCTCAATACTGGTTGGACACGTACCTGCACTTATTTATATTCTGAGCTAGCCTACATAGTTCCCTGAAATTCTCACACAGCATGTGTATTCAGGTTAATCTTCTTTGGGAATTCAACCACTCATAGTTTTTAAAATCAACTTTATTTACGTTTCGATCCATGACCTAGGATCGTTGTCAAAATTATAATAAAAACTTCAAGTTTGGCATTTATGACATAAATTGAAGGTGACTTTGATTTATTGATGTTTGAAATATTTGGTTTGAGTATACTAAGCAAAAATTTTTAAAGTTTAACAGAATGATTGCCTTCAATTTGTGTTGCAACCTGGGATCGGCTTTCTTTAGGTAGCCAATACGCTCAACGTGAAATCAGCTGATTAATTTTTATTGGTGAATTTTATATAAATTCAATAACTTGGAATTGGAAAACATTTTTTAACATGTTTCTATTTATACAATTGAGAGGATGGTTATTAAAGAAGTGTGCGATTGCATTATTGAAGGGCTTAAGTAGTCGTTTTTTTTTAATATTTATTTTGAGGGGGAAAATTCATTATGATTTAACTTACCTCTTTGGTAGATTTTAACATGCTTCTGAGGCGACTCCATGGCGGGTTTACACTTGTCAGATACCAATGTTGTTCTATGAAGATTGTATATGGATCTGAGGCGACCCTATGGCGGGTTTACACTTGTCAGATACCAATGTTGTTCTATGAAGATTGTATATGGATCTGAGGCGACCCTATGGCGGGTTTACACTTGTCAGATACCAATACTGTTCAACGGAGATTGTATATGGTTTTGAGGTAACCTTATTGTGGATTTATACTTGTCAGATACCAATGCTGTTTTACAAGGATTGTTAATATGCTTATTTTTATGTAATTAGTTATTTTATGTATAAATAGAAATCATGTATGTAGGCTGTATTTCATGTTAATATTGCAAGGAAAACCCAGGAAAAACTTGCAATGCTACCTAGATATTGTGGGCATTTGATTTTCATTTGTTATTTCTTTTAGTAATGGAATCCATTGTTTACTGAGAGTCATGGATTCGTTTGCAACTCAGTTATTTTTATGTAGGGTTATATAAGCAGCTACTTTGATTTTGCGTTTTTGGTGGTTTTCTTCTTTTTTTTCTTTTCAGGGAGTATGTGTATTCAGCTCGTTCCCTTTCTATTGTTTTCTAATTTTATACCCTATTTTACCGAGATTCAGTGAAGGAGGTTAAGCAACCTGTGGCTACCAAGATCCCCCAACACTTAGACATTTGCCGAAATAATGGTTTTTCAGTAAATCCTTTCACACACTTAACATTATTCGAGAATATTGCCCAACCAATTCTTGTAGTTACTTATAATAATCATCATGTTTAAGCACAGTTATCTTTTTGTCATTAGTTTATTCATCTTGGGATTGGTTGGATGCGTACCTCCATTGATTTCTATTCTGGGCTAGCCTACACATCTCCCTGAAACCTCTACAGCCTACATCTTTTACTATCTGTGTGCAGTAGTCTAATCTAGGTCTGCCTCTTCTTCTCTTTTTTCCTATCTCTGCTTCTAAAATATTCCGCACTATACCCTCATGCCGTAGTATGTGGCCTATCATCCTATCTCTCCTATTTTTTACCGTTTTTCACATACTTCTTTCTTCCCCTACCATTTTTAGTACCTCTTCGTTCTTAACTTTGTCTGTCCATGATATCTTCATCATACGCCTGTAACACCACATTTCAAAGGCTTCTACCTTTTTCTTGTCCGCTTCTCCTACTGTCCAGGCTTCACAGCCGTACAGTGCTGTGCTCCACACATATGTTTTAAGCAATCTTTTCCTTGTTTCTATGTTTGCGGTCTTTGAGCACAATAGTTGCTTTTTCTTGTTAAATGTAGCACGACCTTGTGCTAATCTTTGTTTTATATCTTTTGTGCTTTTCCCATCTTGCGTTATTTGGCTTCCTAGGTAGCAGAAATCCTTAACCTCTTGTAAGTTCGTGTTAAATACTTGTATTCTTGTTTTTGATTTATTTTCCCACCTTTGCAAACTAGAACTTTAGTTTTAGTTTTGTTAATTTTCATACCGTATCTCTCTGTTAGAACCGTTTCCATTTCATTAAGAGCCGCTTCTAACTCTTCCTTGCTAGACGCTAATACCGCTATATCATCTGCAAATCTAAGCATATCAATTTTTTGTCCCTGCATAGTAATTCCAAATGTCTTCCTGCATTTGACAGTATTCATTGCCTCTTCTATGTACAAGTTAAAAATCAATGGGGATAGGGCACATCCCTGTCTCACCCCTTTCCTAATGTTTACTTCTCTATGTTCCTGCTCTAATTCTATTACTGCTGTTTGCTCTTTGTATAAGCTATGTACTATTCGTCTATCCCTATAACTCATTCCAATCTTTTTGAGTATTTCAAACATTTTTTTCCAATTTACATTGTCGAATGCTTTTTCCAGTTCTACAAACCCTATAAACATGCTTTCCCCTTTTTCTATTGTTTTCTCCATTATCACTCTCAGAGCTAAAATAGCCTCCCGTGTTCCCCTGTTTCGCCTAAACCCAAATTGGTCTTCTCCTAGTATTTCTTCAGCTCCTTTTTCCATTCGTCTTTGTACAATTCTAGTTAATATTTTTGACACGTGTGCTGTCAAACTTATTGTTCGAAAATTTTCACATCTATCCGCGCCTTTCTTTTTTGGTATAGTTACTATGATGCTACGTTTGAAATCTTTGGGTATCTCGCCTGTCTCATACATATAGCTTACAAGTTGGAGGAGACGTTCTGTTACTGCTTGTCCAGCGGCTTTTAGAGTTTCTGCTTGCACCTTATCTGTACCCGGCGCCTTACCATTTTTCAGACTCTTTAATGCTAATTCAAACTCGTCTCGAAGTATAGGATATCCCAAGTCATCTTTTCAATGTCTGATTCCTGTTCTAATGCAGTTAGTTCCTCTCCTGCATATAAATTCCTATATATTCTTGCCATCTACTCACTTTCTCTACGTTTTCTATAATGACGTTTCCTTGTGCGTCCCTTATATTTTTGCTATACGGTTTTATATCCCTAAAATTCATTCTAATTAATTTGTATGCTTCGTCTGTCTTTCCTATTTCCATCTTAGTTTGTACTTCTTTGCACTTTTCATCAATCCATTGTTCTTTAGCTTTCCTGCATTTTCGAATAATTTCCCATTTTATGGCTTTGTATCTCTGTTTTCCTGTTTCGTCTGATTTATTTTTGTATTTGCGTCTTTCTTCTATTAAATTCACGATATCCTTTGTTATCCATGGTTTCTTATTTTCTTTTTGTGTATACCCCAAAATATCTCTGGCCGCCATGTCTAGGCTGGATTTAATGTTATTCCATTCTGTTTCTACTTCCTTAGTTTCAGATATTTTCCCGATATCATTCAGCAATTCATTTGACTTTTTTTCGAATCTTACTTGAATATCTTTGTCTTTTAGTTTCTCTAAGTCAAAGTGCCTTTTTCCGTTCCTCTTTTCAGATTTTTAAATTTAAGTGCGGCCTTCATAATTACGATGTTGTGGTCAGTATCTATATCTGCTTCTGGGTAGCTTCTACAGTCTTTACTTGATTCCTAAACCGTTGTCTAACAAGAATGTAATCTATTTGATATCGTCCTATATCTCCTGGCATCTTCCACGTATATCGTCTTCTAGCATGATGTTGAAATAATGTGTTTGTGATGATTAAATTGTTCTTGTCGCAAAATTCTACCAGCCTATTTCCTCTGTCGTTTCTCGTGCCTAAACCAAATAAACCTACTACCGCTCCTTCCCTACCCTCACCTACCACAGCATTAAAATCCCCCGTAATTATTAAATTTTCATGTCCTTTTACGTATCCTAATATGTCTTCGATATCTTTGTAGATGGCTTCTACCTCTTCGTCACTGTAGCTAGAGGTGGGCATGTATACTTGTATTATTACTGTGTTTACCGGTTTAGATTCTAATCTAACCATGAGTACTCTTTCGTTCTTTTGTAAGTAATTTTCTACACAGTATCCTATCTTTTTCCGCATAACTATCCCCACACCCAAATTTCCGTCCTCTGCTCCTGTATGAATTACCCTGAAGTCTCCACTCCAAAAATCTCCCGCCTCTGGCCCCGAACTTCGCTGATCCCTACTATGTCTAGTGATAACCTATTCATTTCGATTTTTAGGTTCTCTAGCTTACCTACTTGCTTCATACTTCTAACATTCCACGCTCCGACTCGCAGAATGTTCCCGACTCTTATTTTTAACTTTCCGATCGCATCCTCCGAAGTAGTCCCCTCCCGGAGATCCGAATGGGGGACTATTTTAACTCCGGAATCTTTTACCCCAGAGAATGCCATCATGTTTGTTACAATTTAAGTACGCTGTGTACTTGGGAGATAATGTGGTGGTTTTCCGTTGCCTTCCACATCGCGGTAGTGTGTCTTAGACTGCCATACCGACCCCTATGGTCTCTGCCAATCTAAGTACCGAAAGAGCCGCTGCCCTCTTTCGGGGACCTGTCTTAGTCTGGTTCCTCACTAACGACCCTACTACTTTGGTTGGACCTGTAGTTTGGCTCTTTAGCTCATTAGAACACGCAAGCCATTTCACCTGTTCTAGTAATTTAGAACTTCGGCAAGGTGCAGGTCCATTCGAAAATTTCCTTACTTATCATACTATAATTTAGAATAAACGACAATGGTAGTATTTAATTAATTAAAAAAAACTTTAGTATTTTATAGTACGGAAATGAATGTAGCCAATGGCGAAGAACTGGCTGTCGGAATCGTAGAAAATGGGTTTACTACCTTCATTAATTTCTGAAAAAGTTAAATAAAGTCACTTAACACGAAGTATCGTTTAATTTTGAAACCAAAGTAGGTTTAAATCATGGAAAATCATATACAGGGTGAGTTTTTAGTGTGGCAACGGTCGATAACTCCGTTATTATAAAAGCTACGTAAACCAAATTTGGAGGCATAATAGGCATGCCTAAAGTGCACATTCTAAAAATATTTTGAAGCATACAGGGTGTTCCATAATTCCAGGGTATATTAAACTTATATTTTTTTAAATCAAACACCCTATATATTATTACATTTTTGGAAAGCCCATAAAAAAAGCTTTAATTTGATATCAGATTGTATCTGTCTATTCCTTTTAGTTTTTGAGATATTCAACTGTTTTTAGAAAAAATGACCCCGATTAGATACATTGCCACTGCACTCATACACAACTTATGTTAATTTTCAAAATGTAGAAAATTTTACCATATACCATAGTATATTTGTAAATATCACTTTTTTGAAATTTCTTCACAGTATACAGGGTGTGTCAGGTTTCACAAAATGCAATTTTAAAAATTTTTTTTAAATGGCACCCTACCAATTTTATTGCTACAATGGATAGTTCATTAAGTGTCCTTTCATTTTTGTTAAGCATTTCCTATAGCTAAATCCATTACTTTCTGAGATATTTTTGATTTTCTTCAAATTTTATGAATGTTTTTATTTTAAATAACTAAAAATAACTTACTATTGGAGAATATTATAAAACAATTAATACATTTTGATTAACAATTAACTACAGTTATCCAATAACAATTATCACTAAAGATATAACAACCTACAATAATACGCTATCAACAGAATTCTGCCAGATCAACAATATGCATTTTATAGAAAATGTTCAAGCAGGAAATCAGGCAGGCTTTGAAAAAAATAACTATTACAATTAAAATGTCATTTAGGTTTATTAATTGTAGTGTGTTGTCATTTAACAGGATATCTCTCTTAGTATATTCTTGATGCAAGTAGGAAATTTCTTAAACTTGCTCCCAATACCCAAATCATATTTGTTTGTTCTTCCACTGTAAAATTCATTTTGAAAACTCCTTCAAAGATTACATTTAAAACAGATCTGATATTGTGTTAAATGACAACACACTACAATTAATAAACTTAAATGACATTTTGATTGTAATTGTTATTTTTTTCAAAGCCTGCTAGATTTCCTGTTTGAACATTTTCTTTAAAATGCATATTGTTGATCAGGCAGAATTCTGTTGATAGCGGATTATTGTAGGTTGTTATATCTTTAGTGAAAATTGTTATTGGATAAGTGTGGTTGATTGTTAATCAATATGTATTAATTGTTTTATAATATTCTACAATAGTAAGTTATTTTTAGTTATGTAAATTAAAAACATTCATAAAATTTGAAGAAAATCAAAAATATCTCAGAAAGTAATGGATTTAGCTATAGGAAATGCTTAACAAAAATGAAAGGACACTTAATGAACTATCCATTGTAGCAATAAAATTGGTAGGGTGCCATTTAAAAAAAATTTTTTAAATTGCATTTTGCGAAACCTGACACACCCTGTATACTGTGAAGAAATTTCAAAAAAGTGATATTTACAAATATACTATGGTATATGGTAAAATTTTTTGCATCTTGAAGAATAACATAAGTTGTGTATTAGTGCAGTGGCAATGTATCTAATCGGGGTCATTTTTTCTAAAAACAGTTGAATATCTCAAAAACTAAAAGGAATAGACAGATACAATTTGATATCAAATTAAAGCTCTTTTTATGGGCTTTTCAAAAATGTAATAATATATAGGATGTTCCATTTAAAAAAATATAAGTTTAATATGCCCTGGAATTATGAAACACTCTGTATGCTTCCAAATATTTTTAAAATGTGCACTTTAGGCATGCCTAATATACCTCCAAATTTGGTTTACATAGCTTTTATAATAACGGAGTTATCGACCGTTGCCACACTAAAAACTCACCCTGTATATATATATATATATATATATATATATATATTGCTATGACAAAGGTCTTGTTAAGAGCGTCACTAAAAGGGCGCTGTGACAACGCGTCGCTTTGATGCACCGCTAAGAAGGTGCTGTGATACAGATACAGCAAATTGTAAAATTTGAAATTATTCACTTACCTTCCTTTCTAACTTTGCCTGGCTAGCTCAACGGAAATGCGAGAGTTTTCAAAAATAAAATCAAACAGCAATATCACAAAACATTTATACAGTATGAAGCATTTTCTCTCATACAAAAGCATATAGAACATTTACAACATCGTTTCTTTCAAACATAAAAATATTTCTAACAAATAATTATTTACTTAACTATAAAAATGTACCTTACTTTATCTTAAATTTACAGAACTACATTTCTTATCTTATGGATATTTTATCTGGGTTTGTTTATTTACACGCTTGTAAGGTTTGTTTGGCCAAGAAATCATTGACAGATAATCTATTAAAAGGTCAGAGTACACGATTTTCGACCTTGTCGTCAATCTTAATTGTTGTCCTTGTTTTAAATTAACGTATACAAATTAATCCTGCATTATAAATTGTAATTTAATCCCATTCTAATAATTGAAGCGTTTTAAATAAATTATTGATTTTTATGTACAGAGTACCTACAAATAAATAACTTCTTGGCCTATTTACACCCACTTAAGCCTACCCAATCACAGTATATATACATACATACATATATATATATATATATATATATATATATATATTATAATGTATAAGGGAGCTACTAAGAGTTATAA